>SPDY01015034.1:272217-292279 GCA_006461725.1 Moschus chrysogaster | reverse complement strand
TTTCAGATTGCCACCAAATACTACCAGTTCATTACTACTTGCATGTCTTGTTGCTCTTGGAAGAGTGCAAAGTCAAAGTGAGAGTCGCTGAGACGTGTCCGACTCTTCGGGACCCCAGAGACTATACGGTCAACGGAATTCTCTAGGCCAGAATACTGGAGTGGGTAGCCTTTCCCTTTGCCAGGGGGATCTTCCCAACCCAGGGATCGAACCCTGGTCTCCCGCATTGCAGTTGGATTCTTTACCAGCTAAACCACAAGGGAAGCTCTTGGAAGAGTAACCACTTTTAAAAAGATACTGTAAAGTGCAATATTCCTTCCTTACTTTGTATGGCATCCGGCAATGTTTAAATCAAAGGAACCTGCAATCATCAACTCTGCACCGGATTTAAATACATTACGAGTCCTCCGAAACAGCGACTCCAGGGCAGAGGCTGCAGGGGGCAGGGGGCCGAGGTCAAGGTTGGAGGAATCACTTGGAAAGCCACTGCAACCACATTGCTGGGGAGACCCCTCGGATTAAGAATGCAGCCTTCAGGGTCTTTTCTGGTCTCACTTTCTTGTCTACACCTAGTATCTATTCCTGACAACAAACAAGTCTCAGAACTTTCTAAAAGAAATGATTTTTACCCAAATACATTGGACTTGGGTCTCAATTTGAAAGAGGACGCGTGGCCTTTAAGAGACCGGTCCTCTTCCTCGTCCTCCCCCTCCTCCAGAGGCTGCTCTGGGTCTCTGAAAGAGGGTGTGGTGTGGATGATCTGGGTTCGGAAGCGGATTCTGTTGAGTCTGGGTTTCATCCGCCCACTAGAGCTGCCCGAGGCTTTGCGACTCGGCTCCTTTGCTTTGACCGCAGCCAACCCCTCGGCCGGGTGGTGGTGATGGTCCCCGCCGTCCTCCAGAGCGTGGGAGAGCCTGCCAGAGATGAGGTGCGAGGGCAGCACCCTTGAGAGCCTCCAGCGCCCTCCCCCGCTGCCCGCCGCGCTCTCGCCTTCGTCCTCATCCAGGGCGCCCACCAGCGTCCGGATCTCCTCGGCGGTGCTCGGGCTCAGGTACTGCGAGGCCTTCCTGCCGCTGTAGTCGCGAACGTCCACATCGGCGTCGTAGGCCCCGACCAGCAGCTTCACCACCTCCACGTGCCCGTGCATGGCCGCCAGATGCAGCGCGGTGTAGCCGGCGCTCGTGCGCGCGTTGATGTTCACCGGCAGCTGGTGCTGGCCTGCGAAGCGTACCAGCAGGGCCAGCAGCTCCTGCCGGCCGTGCTTGGCTGCCCAATGCAGGCAGGTAAAGCCGGTGATGAAGTCGCGTTTGGCCAGCAGCCCAGGCTCACAGGCCAGCAGCCCCTCCAGGCTGTCCCAGCGGCCGTCGGCGGCCGACAGCATCCACGCGTGCTCCAGCGGATCCAGCGTCAGCGAGCCCGCGCCCTCCTCCTCGGCCGCCGCGCCGTCCGCGCCCCCGGGGCCGCGCCGCAACTGAGGGGAGCCGCCTGCAGCCGGGTCCCGGGGCGCGGTGCGGCCCGGCCGCGGCGTGGGGGGCGCATCGCCCAGCGCTTCGGGCCGCGCACCTTCCCCCACAGGGCCACCGCGGGGTCGCCTTCCGAGCGGCGCGCTCGGGGTGCCGTCCACGAGGTCGAAGGGGTCCGCGCGGTCTCCCACCGCGTCCTCTGGCTCTTTGGGGCGGCCGCGGACGCTAGCGCACTGTTCGGGCGACCCGCCCAGGGCGCCCCCGACGGGCTGCTCCAGCTCGGCCTGCCGATCCTGAGCCCTGCACTCGGCGGGTCCCTCCATCTCGATAGCGTACCTGGTTGTCTCCGGACCTACGCAGCGGCCGCTCCGCAAGTTCCTAGCGCGCCGCAGCCGCGGGACTAACAGCCACCGCCCCCCTGCCTCGCCCGCGGACACGCCCCCGCCGGGGGCCCCACCCACTTCCGGCCTCCTCGGAGGCCGCCCTACTGCTCCCGCGGGCCCCGCCCCACTCCGCCCCACCTCTTTTGGATCCTCGAACCCGCTGCATTCACTGCCTTCCCTTGAACACGCCTGGCCCCACCCACTTCCGGCCCCTGCACTGGCCGCAATGGTCGTTCCCTCCAGAGGACACGCCCTGACACGCCCACTTCCGGCACCGTACCAGCCGCAATCAGTGCTTCAGCCCCGCCCAAAGGTCTGAGGAGCTATGGTCGCTCTTCCCAGCCTCTTTTTCTAACTTAGCAATTGCGCTCCATCCTCTCCCAGGCACTGACTGGTCATCTTCTAAAATAGGGGTCCCCAACCTCTGGGATCTAGTGCCTGGTGATTTAATTGGAACTGATAATAATAGAAAAAGTGTACAATAAATATGTGTGTATTTTTGTGCATAATTCTGTATAAATAATTCCGAAACCATCTTCCCCCTCCCCCCATCTGTGATAATATCTTCCATGAAAGGGTCCCTGGTGCCAAAAAGGTTCGGGACCGCTGCTCTAAAACATCTGGGCACTCCGGTGACAGACCCAATTCGAGGAGGTGTCTGGGAGCCCTGACTCGCAGCCCGCCCAGGGGCCCCCAGCTCGATGGAGGCTCTGGACCCCTCCTCTCGTCTCCCCTCCTCTCCCCGCTGGACTCCTACTCCCCGCCCCATCCCGCTCAGCCCCCCACGTCGCTGAGGCCGGGGGACCGCTCCCCTCAGGTCTCCTCCCTTCCCGACCAGGCCCGCCCCGCCCCTCGCGCCATCCCGCTCAGCCCCCCACGTCACTGANCCGGTCCCCACCTGGGAGACTGAGGGGCGGCCCACAGGGCTGGGGAAGGGGAGGAGCAGGCCTGACCCGCTCCTGTGTCCTAGAGGCATGCGTGGTTCTACTCTCTGTTCTCACTGCCCTCAGGAGGGCCTGGGAGTGGGAGGACCCCAGGCCGGGGCTCAGTGAGCCGTGCTAGGTGGGACCAGCCTGAGGCAGGATCTTATGACCTCCATCATGGTGCTGACCCGGCAGCTGCCCGTGCCTGTCTTTGCACCCTCGGGTTTCCCCGTTCTCTTGGCTTCCTAGAAATGTCCTGTAGACCTTTGCTTTTGTCTTGGCTGAGCTGACTGAACCCCGTATTCAGGAAGGCCAGCTTGGGGAGCTGAGGCCCAGAAGGAGAGTTGGAGCCTTGGGGTGGCAAAGGAATGGCTGCTGGGCTGCTCACCCCCTACCTCTCAAACCCTGGCCACTGAGCAGGGGACCCGGTGAGGGGTGGACACTGGTTTTGCATTAGAATGCTGACCAGCAACCTCTGGATAGGTAAACCCCAGCCTCAGCAAGTCACCAGCTCTCTCTGGACCTCAGTCTTCTTTGCTGTGAAATGGGTCTGATATCCCTGCTCCCAATGGGCGCTGCCTGTTTTCATCTGTGGGTCTGTAGATAGTGGTGGAGATGCATGCTGGGGAATTGGCCTCAGAGGTCCCAGCAGTGCCAGACATGTGGCCCAGAGGTCAGGCTGGGTGAGAGCAAGGGGTCCAGGACTGGGGTGAACAGAGGCCGGGATGCAGACGGAGACCCCAGGTGCAAAGGCCGCACAGTGCGAAGTGCGGAAGGATCCGGTGGGCCCTGCAACTTGGATCAGAGACCAGACAAGGGTGCCAGCCTGCTGGGGACCCCGGCTTCCCTGCCTGTAAGATCCCGGGGGAGCTGCTGATTCCTACTGACAAACTTCCCAGGAATGAAGTTAGGAGGCCGATTCCAGAGTTCTGGGTGTTAATCCTGCTTCACCCTGTGCCTGCATCACCCTGAAGGCCCAGGTGAACAAGGTTGAGCTCCCAGGTCCTGGTAGGCCTCTGGGGCCTGTGGCCCTCAATTTTTTTCCCTAAGTGTCCACAGGCACCACCTGCTCCTTGCCCAGGCTGGCCTCGGGAGGGAGGTGAGGACAGCAGAGGAAGACGGGATGCCAGACAGACCCCAGGGACCTCACCCAACTTGGGACAGAGGAATACAGAGGAAGCCGAGAAAGGTGGTGTGCCACCCAGTGACTGAGGGGCCGCCGCAGACAGCGTCGGGAAGCAGGGGCCCTCATGGAGGCAGGTGTGCCCCCTTGGGCATTGACGGAGGGGTGAGGCAGGAGGGGGCATGCCATCCCTAGTGCCAGGAGCGAGCTTGCTCTGTGTGGGGCCCGTGGGGCAGCGGGCACTGGAAGTCAGGTGGTAGCCGCACAGGGGTAGCCCAGCCTTGCTCTCCCCTCCCTTCCCTTCATCGCCAGGTGTCTCCCCGCCAAGCTGGGGTAAAAAGCGGGGTAGATGCGTGTGGCCTCGACTTTGCACATCCCCCCTGGTTCCAGGGATGAAGGCCACCTCTGCCTCCCACGGCCAGTTCCCCCTTGAACCGCGAGCCACGGAGCTGGCTGTTTTCGTCCGCGGGTCTATATATAGCGATGGAGATGCACACTCTGGAATTGGATTTGATGTAGCCCTCTGGACTCGAGCTAACTTTTGGGGAGTAGTTTTCTTGGGAGCCTGCCAGTCCAATTCCTCCCTCATGAACACTAATTACTGCACAGACCTTCTCCATGAAATCGGCGCTGAAGCCATTTCCATCTAGGCGGCTCTCCAAGACGAAATTTTTCTGCTGGGAACCGACAGCCGCAAATAAACCTACCATCGACTTAGCAACGGAGAGCAGGAGCGGGTGGGAGGCGGGGAGAGCGGGAGGGGGGACTCCGAGGAGAGGGCTCCTTGTCTTTTCTTCCTTCTGTTCTTTATTTTGCAGAAAGGGTGTAATCAGCGCTCAGGAAAGGTGGGACAGGGAGTCTCGGGAGACAGTGCGGTGGCCTGGGAGGAGGGGCTCTTGGCTGTCTGAGCCTGGTCAGGGCCCTCCATCCACTGCTGGGCACTGTGGTGAGAGAGTCCCCGTTCCCAACCTCTCCAGCGTTTATTCCTGCCTTCCCCACCCTAGCCTCCCTGGTACTCCTGCAGGTCTGGCCCATCCCTAGCATCCTCAGTGTGGCCTCACTGAGGACTGCTGACTGATGAGGTCCACCCATGACCCAGGGCCTGGGTACCATCCTGTCTCTGCCAGGCTGGGCCTCCTTGACCCTGCTAGGCAGCATTAATCCCTCCATTCTGAACCCCAGGGGTTGTGCCAGGCACCCAGCAGTGGAGTCTGTTCTGTTCTCTGCCCCCTTGAAGTCTGCACGTCAACTGCCAGGGAAGGGGTGGGCACTAAAGTTGGGGGTGGGGTGCTTACAAGGCCAGGTCCTGCCGGGTGCTTCACCACCCTGCTGAGATTAAATGCCTTCTTGATTTTTTTTCCCCAGGACCAGCCTGAGCTCAGAGAGCTCAGGGAGGATGTTCATGGTCACGTGTTACGTAGGAAGAGGCAGGGCTGGGACTTAACCACCCGAGTCTGCATCCCAAGGCTGATGCTGGTGTGCCGTCTCTCCTGGCTCCCTGGCATGGTTCTGTCTGCTCCCTGCCCGGCTCCGTCAAAGCTCAGCCCAGGACTGTGCACTCAGCGCCGGTTCTCAGAGTGCTTGCATCCAAAGGGCAGGAGACCTCTCTCCTGAGGTTTCTCAAGGTCTGGGGCAGGCCCAGCGAGCTCTGTGATCACTGGCCGTATTTCAGTTTCCAGCACTCCAGCCAGTAAAGTCAGAGAGGCCCCCAGAGCCTGCAGGGGTCATGGCACGCTGCACCAACCTGGCCTTGTCAGCAGAAGTGCTGCTCCCTCCCTTGGCAGAGCCTGTTCTGTGTTCTGTGTTGAGGGACACACTGTACCACAATCCTAGTCCATAAGTCACCTCTCCCACATCCCTTAACTTCTGTTTTCTAAGACCCACAGCCCGGGATAAGGCACTCCCCCAAAGTCAGTTATGTCACCAAGGCTTGGTGAATCCCTTTACCTTTCTGGGCCTCAGTTTCTCCATCCATCAAATGGGCACAACAATGTCTTCCCTAGTTCCCTTACCTGGGGCAGCGGTGGGGAGTGGTGTATGTGGCAGGGGCATCACTGGAGATGGCAATAATGTTACCTGGACATCAGTCATTTCCTTCAAGGCCACTGTCCCACACACCCGGCTTCATGCTCACCCTGGACCCGCCTGGCCCTGCCTGCCCGTCCAGGGTGGATCGGTGACACTGGGGCTCAGCTGTCCTCTCCAGCCAAAGCTGAGAGACCTTCCATGGCACGGCGGGGGGGCAGGTGAGGAGGGGAGAGGAACCCCTGGAAGAGCTCTCTCTTAAGCGAGTCCTGGGCTGGAAATCAAGAAAGTGGGTTGATGCCTGGGGCTTTGTTCATGAGGAGAGCTATGGGGCTGGGCCAGGTGACCTCTGTGGCCTTTCCCTCTCGGGTGTCGAGTGGGGCTCCCACACTGCTTTTTCTGCCACCTTAGCGGTGGTTTGGGGCAGGTTTCTTAGGAATGGCCTCAGTTTCCTTACCTGTAAAATGGGAGACTAAGCGCGCTTGCCTCACTGAGTTGCTGAGGACTAAATGAGAACTCCTGTGCTCGGTGTGGGGTCAGTGTGCTGGGCAGCGTCTGCTCGTCTGTAGGTCGTATGGTCCTGGCCAGTGATGGAGCGTGCCCGGTGAGCACCGTGCACTCGCGTCCTCGAGTAGTTTTACTTTCATTGTGTGCGTGTGTGTGTGCGTGCAAACGTGGACTCCCAGAGGCAGGACCAGAGCATTGCCTGGGAGTGTGGCTGTCACTCAGCATCTACGGAGTGGATCCCAGCTCCCAGTGTCTGGCCACTGTGAGAGACTCCTCAGAGGACCGACCTGAGCTGCTAGGGAGGCTGGTGACCACCAGGCCTGGAGCCCCCAGGGGCGGTGATCCTCAGGCTCCAAAGGCCACTGGGCTGAGCCTGCTGAGGTGAGGGAGGGTCTGGGGGTTTCTGGTCGAGGAGAGGAGGGAGCCAGCTCTCCTGGCAGGAACTGGGATCCTCTCACCAGCTTTCAGTCCAGGTGGCTTCACCTGGCCGAGACACTTGAGCCTGATGAAGGCCAGCCTGGCCGACCCAGAGCGCAGGGAAGGCAGCCGGGCTCTGCACATCCTTCCTTTCTACAGCTCTTGTGTGTTCTGGTTTCGTCTCCCCACTTAGATTCCTGGTTTATCTTCTTTCATAAAATTCTAAACTCCCTTCCTCAGAGCTAAGCCCCAAGGCAGGTGTGGCCGCGGGTACGTCTGTCCTGGATGGAGCACAGGCGCTGTGGGCTTTTGGGGACCAGGTTGGGATGACTGTGGGGCCAAGCCTTTTCCATCTAAGGTCAGTGCTCTCCTCCCACGGAAGCACAACCAGGGAGCCTCCTTGGTGGGGGGATGGGCAAGGAGACTCCTGGAAGCAGGCAGGGGAGCAGGGCAGTTAGAGATGACAAGCTTTGGTATCAGACAGACCTGGGTCCCTGTCTGGGCTCTGCAGTGTCCTGGCTGTGTGATCTCAGGTGAGTTACTTAACCTCTCTGAGCCCCACTTTCCATTTTGTACAATGGATTTGATATAGGCCTGTTGGAACAGATGTGAAGCTCCCTGTGCGGTGCCAGGCCCCACACGTGTTCCTTTAGTGACGCCACTGAGCCAGGGTGTCCTCTGGATCGCGCTGCCCTGGGATAAGCTGGGGACACTAGGGCGGTGGCCTTGGCTCCGTTGATAGGGGTTCCCTCCTGGGCTGTGGGCCTGCTGTACCTTCTAAAGCCTCAGCCCACCTCTGTGTCTCCCACTCCCCTGCCCACCCGCCGCCACCCCCCTGTTCTTCAGCATTCTCTGTTCCTTCTCTCAGGCAGGCAGCTGAGCAGAAAAACAAATCAAAGTTGCCTGCATGTCTTGGAGCCCGTGATGCTCCCACGAAGCGATCCCTTGCTTCCCATTACCCACCCCAATAACTCTTGTATATGGAGTGTGAAATAATTAGCAGTGGCAAAAATAATTTAGGAAACAAGAAGAAACTAATTGTATGAGCTTGTTTGGGGAAAACACAGCTGACCAAAAAGCCCACTGTGTCGGGAGGCCAGGGCAGTCTCGGACCAGCTCTGTAGAGGTCAAGCCCCTGGCTGGCCTATCAGAGGGGTTCCTTGTGAGACCCTCTCTCAGGACCGCTTTCTTCACTCACTTTTCTTTCATCCTCCAGGACGGCCCAATGCTGTGGCCAGGACAGGCCATCCTCTTGGGCCCAGGGTGACTTCTCAGAACACATCCACAACCTCCATTCGGGCCATCCCATGGAGGCAGGTGGGAGGGAGGCAGTTGTGGGGGGAGGTCGGGGGCAGTCTCATGTGGTCACGTGGCCTTGGCCACCTCTCTGAACTTGAGCTGGGGCCTCAGGTGGGCTGGAACGTTCCCGTTCCCTCTCCCACCTGCCTGCCTTCGCTGCTCAGACTCCCGAGGCCCTGACGGATGCCTATCGCACAGTGATTGCTCAGCGGGCCTGGACCACGTGGAGCTTCCCTGGGAAATGGGGGAAGCAACCAGTGTCTCATGTTCCCCGGCCCTTCTAACTTTGCTTCCTCCCTGAGCACGTGTCCAGCTTCTGGGCTCCTGCCACCCCAGTGCTCCTCACTTTCCGGCAGCTGGAGGGTCAGGCACCCTGAAGTTGCCAAGTGACAGATGAAAGGAGTGCGGAATGGACAGTCTCAGGGTCAGGGGATGAGGGGCCAGGAAGAAGAAACACTGCAGACGGTCGGAGTCACCAGCAGGGCAGCTCTGGGTCTGACCCGGGTGCTATGTCTTGCCTTCCTTGCTGTGCCGGATGACTCAGATCACCGGCCTGGATCCTCACTGAGCACATTGTTGGCCTACTCTGCTCCCGGGGACCCTGGCCAAGGCCCTTGAGATCCCCTCCCCTCGTCTGAATGACAGCTGGGCCCCGGGTGGGGAGGAGGCTTCTTCTTCACCCCACCCCCCTTAGATAAGGAGCATTTATACAGTTATTTCTAAGGACAGAAATCTCAGATCTCTCCCCGTGAGCTCCTGACCACTATCTCCTCGCTCATCTGCTCTTGTCTGGGCCGTTAACGACAACCTCCTAATTTGTCCCTTGGCCTCCAGTGTCTCAATCTCAGGCCAGCACGGCGATCATCCTAAGGCCAGCTTCTGATCTGTCACTTCCTGGCTTTGAAAGCTTCCCTGACTTCCGATTTCCTCTAAGATCAGCACTTATTTCTCAGCCTTGCCTCCTTGGTGCCATTGGTCTCTTCATCTCTCAGGACTCGACGTTGAGAAATTACTTTAAATCTTCGCTCCGTGGTGAGAAGGCAACTGCCTGAGAGCCGATCTAGGTTCATTCCAGGTTGTCCCTCCCCTTCGCCGTTTTCACCTGAATTCAGTGGTGCCCCCACAACCCTTAAGCCACAGTGGCCCAGTGTCCGTCTCCCAGACACACCACTATCTGCTGAGCATCACTGCTTGGAGGGCTTGTGGTGCAAAGGAGAGACTATTATTTTGCTCATTGTTGTTGTTCGGTGGCCCAGTCGTGTCTGACTCTTTGCGACCCCATGGACTGCAGCATGCCAGGCCTCCTTGTCCCTCACCATCTCCCGAACTTTGCCCAAGTTCATGTCCATTGCATCCGGTGATGCCATCCAGCTATCTCATTCTTTGACACCCTCCTCTCCTTCTGTTTTCAGTCTTTCCCAGCATCAGAGACTTTTCCGATGACTTGGCTGTTCGCATCAGATGACCAAAGTCTTGCCCATTCCTGGACCCATTCTCCTGGATCCCAAGCCAGAAACTAGGGAGCACTGTCTCCTTCATCCTCATGTCCTCTGAAGTCGTTGCCAAGGTGGGTGTCTCCTCTCCATTCTGCCCCTGTCCAGGCCCAGATTTTGTCATCACCTGCTGCGTTTTTCTCCTGCCGTTCCCAAGAGTGGCCACCTCATCCCCAGTGTCCCTGTGCGGGCCTCCTCAGGGCCTCTCCTCTCTCCTACTTCTTTTCCCCGATTTGGCTGAAATCTGGTGCCGAGTTGCCTGGCCAAGGAGACAGGGTGGGTTTGATCAGGGTCACGGAGCCAATTGAGATTATGGCTGTTGAGCCCCGGGGGCGGGAGAGTGATGTGTGCACGCTGTCTGCCTGGGACCAGCACGTGGGATGAGGCAGCAGAAAGCATTTGGAGTCAAGAGGGCGACTCCCCACAGGCAGGCTCCTCTGGGCCCATTTGCTGTGCTAATTGCCTGACAGAATTACAGGGCAGGTGTCCAGGACTTGGGCTGTGGTCTTATCACACACTCGGCAGCTGAGGTCTTTGTGGGGGTGGGGGGTCGGGTGGAGTGGCGCCCTGCCCCCTTCCCTACCTCCTGCTGGGTTGATGGATGGCACTAGGTATGCACAGGTCGGGCATGCCTGTTCTTCAGGCTGACAAATGCCACAGGTGCAGCCGCAGGGGACACGAGCCAGCTGCTCCCATCACATCTGTGATGTGATGTTCAAGGTCACACTGTGAGCTCAAGTGGTCTGGTGGGCTGCGGGCTTGGAGCCCCCTTGCTGCCATTGATGGGTCCCCTTAGCTAACCATCTCTTCCTGGCTGGGGAAGCAGAGGTGGGAGGTGGGGAGGGTCCTTTCCTTCAGAGTCAAGCTTTCTCAACTGTGCATATGCTGACATAAACCCTGAGATTAGAGTCTCTGTTCTTGGGGTGAGAACAGCCACCTCTGCGGTTTGCAGCTCTCCTGTCCCAGGGGTCACCTCTGCTGCTTCCCCAACGTCTCTGCTGCCTCCTGCTTATATTTCTTCTGCTCTAATGTGGTCTTCCCACCCCAGAGCCCCGTTTTGTCTTTTCTGGGATACCAGTCTCCCCCTCCCTCCCACTGGTGGGGCAGAAGGGATCAGCCATTGAAATGGACTTCAGCTTAGCTTTCCCCAACTCACTTATAAAAAAATAAACTTGATGGAAGAATGTTATCCATTTCATGTCCTCTCTTCCAGCTAAAAAAAATATTACACCTGTCTATGGTGGAATCTGGAGGATACTGGTTTCATATAGAATGAAATGTTTGGACATTTTGAGTTCTGGAGTGAGCACTGTGAAGCTGGGACCTCTAGGTACTAGGTAGCCACGTGGAAGAGCCATGTGGAGCAGCAGGGAAATACAGAAAACAGTGTAAGTGTCTGGCACCCCTCAGACCTGATTTTTTTTGTTGTTCAGTTGCTAAGTTGTGTCCGACTCTTTGGACCCCATGGACTACACCATGCCAGGCTTCCCTGTCCTTTACTATCTCCGGGAGTTTGCTCAAATTCATGTCCATTGAGTCGGTGATGTTATCTAACCATCTTATTCTCTGCCACCCCCTTCTCAGTTTGCCTTCAATCTTTCCCAGCATCAGGGTCTTTTCAAATGAGTCAGCTCTTTGCATCAGGTTGCCAAAGTTTTGGAACTTCAGCTTCAGCAGCAGTCTTTCCAATGAATATTCAGGACTGATCTCCTTTAGGATAGACTGGTTTGATCTCCTTGCTGTCCAAGGAACTCTCAAGAGTTTTCTTCAATACCACAGTTCAAAAGCATCAGTTCTTCAGTGCTGAGCCTTCTTAATGGCCCAACTCTCACATCCGTACATGATTATCGGAAAAACCATGGCTTTGACTATATAGACCTTTGTCATCTGACTGGCAGAACTGATCTAACTGAACCTTAACTTTATTATCTGTAAAATGGGATCGAACTTACTAGACAGGAAAGCTCCTAGGATCAGTGAGGTCATGATACACAGTAGGTATGTGCAAAGTGTTGAGTTAAACTGGGTCAAAGTGGAGACCTTGAAACATACAAGTCAGGTTGAAAATTTATAAAAAGTAAGATGATATCAGTCATATGATCCAACAATTCCTCTCAGCTGTATATTCCAAAGAAATGACAACAAGGCTCAGAATAAATATTTGTACACATATATCCAAAGCAACACAATTCCCTACAGCCCCAAGTAGAAACCATCCAAATTTACATCAACAGATGAATGGATAAACAAAATACGATATACCCACACAATGGAATATTATTCAGCCCAGAAAAAAGAAGAAAATTCTGATCCATCCAATGTGGATGAACTTTGAAAGCATTGTTCACGGTGAAAAAAACCAGACACGAAAGACCACATATTGTATGATTTGTGTGAAACATCTGGAATATGTACTCCATGGAGACAGGAAGAAAACCAGAGCTGGCTGGAGACTGGGAGGAAGTGGGGATGAGGGCTAACTGCTTAAGGCATATGGGGTTTCCTTTTGGGGTGATGAAAATGTTTTGGAACTTGATAGAGGTGACGCTTGTACAACAGTGATTGTACCAAATGATGCCCAGTTGTACACTTTAAAACGGTTAATGGTTAACTAAAAAAAAAAAAAAAGAGGAAAGAAAGCACCAGGGGAAAATTGACACATTAAAGTGCACAAGCTCTGTCCTCCCTTGCTCTGCTCAAGCTTGAGCAGAAACTCCAGGCTGGGCTTCTTGGTGCACACCAGGCACGTCCTTGCCCTAAACTAATTGGATATTCTTTAGGCCTGCTGGCCAAACTACTGCAGGGACACTGACCTTCTTCCCCAGTGCTAGCAAGGGTCCACTGTCCCTAGCTCCCGGGCAGTTAGGGTGCCCCAGCTCTGGGGCTCCCGTGCTCCTCTGGATTTCCTTAGTGACCCTAGCAAACTTCCCTCAGCTGCAGCTCAAGCTCTGGCCAAAGAGGTGTCCCCGTTTCCCTAGTGGAGAGCCTTCATGAGCTGCCCGCTCTCTGCCACACGATGTCTGAAGCCTGAAGCTTAGCTGGATGCTCATGGACGCTCCATCCTTAGAGAATGAGCCTTGGCTTGCCCTTGGCCCTGGCTCAGCCCTCCTGCTCGCCCTGTAAACTGAGGGGTAGACGTCACATTGCCAAGGTGCCTCCCTGTGAAATTCACAACAGAAACTTCTCCTTCGTGGGCATCTCTTTTCTCTTTGGAAACGCCCTCCCTCCTTTCCCAGGCACTGCCCTGCGGCCTGTGCACATGCGACCCCTCCCCTGCCTTGGCACTGCAACGGCCAAGAGGATGTGATCAGTCAGAGCAGACCCCAGGCTGGGCCTGAAAGGGAGGTGGGGGAGGGGTGGCTCCCTGGGGATGGCTCTGCATATAGTGCAGCCTCTGGTCTCTGACCAGGGGCACCGCTTACCACTCACCATCCCACCTCCTGGTCATGGAGGGCTCCCCACCCTTCCCGCTCCCAGTTCCCAGGCAGTGCTGCGTAACTATCTGTTGAACTGGTATGCGTGTTAGCCGCTTAGTCGAGTCCGACTCTTTGCGACCCCATGGACTTTGTGGCCCACTATGCCCCTCTGTCCACAGAATTCTGGCAAGAATACAGGAGTAGGTTGCCATTTCCTTCTCCAGGGGAATCTTCCCAACTCAGGGATCAAACCCAGGTCTCCTGCAATGCAGGCAGATTCTTTATCATCTGAGCTACCAGGGCTTCCTAATGATGAATAAATAAAGGGGGTGGCGAGGGAAGTGCTCATCAACTGCAACCTTCCCTGAAATACATACATTTAGAGCCAGAACTGCAAGCTTCCCTAGTCACTCATTCACCCATCTTTCCAACACCCAGGCATCAGCTGCTCTCGTAAGCCAAGCACTGTGTTGAGCCCAGTCCCGCTGTACATGGCCCAGGTGATCGATGCCTGAGTCTGGATTCCCAGGGTGAACCGAACACTCTGAGAGGGGCCGGTCTCTCCACCTTCGGGGGCCCTGCCCAGGGCTCTTGCCCATCATTCTACCCAAGGAATTTGCTCTCTGTGTTCTCCTCTTGGCACCCTGCTCAGCCTGTGCCTCCTTCAGGGCACGAGGCCCAGACCCCTCACCCCACACCCACTCTCCTCCAACTCAGCCTGGGACCCTGTTGGTCTCACACACCCTGGCTGACATCTCTCTCACACCGTGTACTGCTTTTGACTACCCAGGTGTGGGTCTCCCCAAACTGTGAGCCCCTGCAGGGCAGGGGCACAGATATTGTTCCACCCCCACATCCACTGCAGCACTCAACACTCAATAAATATCTCCAGCTGGTAAAAAAAAAAAGAGTGTTGGTCTGTGAGCTAAGTAGCTGGATTCCTCTATTCCTCATGGCTCTCTGCCGTTTTCTTCCTTTCTTTCTTTTTTTAACCTGGAGGGAATACAACTTCAGCATCTCCACCCACTTTATAAATACTTTGACAAATGGTTTCTCTGCTGCCGAGCTTACCCCAAGCAGGGGCAGCTGTCATTTGGGAAGCGACCGTGTACAGCACTTCTGACCTTGAATGCAGAGTCAGCAGCTGGGGGTGAGGTGGAGGCGGGGGCAGCCAGGCCAGCGGAGTTCATCAGGCCCAGCATTTACAAACTGAAAAGGAAGAAAGAAAGGCAGGCAGAAAAACCCTACCCAACTCACAGAGTAATTGCTGTCTCCTTGGCAACGAAGCTACAGCCTGGGGGCCCTGGACTCCAGCATCCTTCCTGGGTCTGGGGAGGCGAGGGACAGCTGGGAGGGTGTTTCCTACCCTCCTGTGGCATTTGGCAGGAGGATCTGTTTTCAAGTCACTCCTCATCCACCTTGATTGTTTCCCGTTGCTGTCTGAGCTGCAGTTCCTACTTTCCAGCCCAGGGTCCTGGCAGGAAGTGGCGAGCATCTCCATGGGAAGCATGGTGGGAGGCGCCATCTATAGGACCCGCACGCCAGGCCGGCTACCCTCCCAGCCATTTTCCCCCACCATCGGGCCTTCGTTCCAGGATGTAACTGTCTCCTCCACCTCCTTGTCCTTTCTTGCCATTGTCTTGTCAGGAAATGCACTTCTCCCTGGCAGTCTTGCAGAAGGACTTGGCCTCTTGGGCCCAGGGTTGTGTCCAGTGGGAGCAGGGGGCTGAGGGAATGGGCGTTCTGAGATGTGTGGGGGTGCCTGGGGCTGGGAGAGTGTTGGTGAGGCTCACTAGCACAGGGACCCAAGCAAAAGTGAAAAAAGCGTCTTCCCCAGAGTCGTAGAGGAGGGAATTTCCATCTTCCTCGCCACCCCCAACCAGTAGACAGGCTGTGTGTGGTCCGGTGGAGACTGAGAAGGACCAAAGGCCTCCCTCCCTGGCCCCCCTGTGTGGATCCCTTCATCCTCCAAGGGTAAGCTCCGGTCTTTCCGCCTCCGAGAAGCCTTCTCTGGCTACGCCAACTCTAACGGCCCATGCTTCCCTTCTACCTGCCAGACTTTCTCACTCAGGGCTTGTCTGCCATCTGGGAGGCGGGGAGACCCCCAGACGGGGTGGGAGCAGCCTAGGAGTGGGGCCGAGCCTTGTCCTCATGGGCTTCTCTGCAGTTACGTGGCTGTTCAGCAAACATGTGTCCAGGGTTGGGTCATGGTGTGGGCTTCCGACGTTTGGAGCCTCCCTCCAAAGAAAGGCTCCCAGAACCACTGAGCAAGGTGATGACCATTCTTAATCAATGGGTCTGATTTTCTCTGTTCTTACATTCTCTCACTCAAACTCTTCTTAACCAGGACCAAACTTCTCTCGTATTTCACCTACTAGGTTATTCTATGAAATTTGGCTCCTGAGTCATACCTACTCATTGCCACCACCATGCCTGTGTTCACACGATCCTAGCTTCTCTACATGTGGCACATCAGTGACAAACATTTATTGAGCACCTACTGTATGCATAGCCCTGCGCTAGATGCTAAAGAGAGGGAGAGGGAGATTTGTCTCCTGGGCATGGTATTGACCTCAGGGAGCTCAGAGTTCACCTGAAGAGCAAAGCTGATGCATGAACAGTCAAATCGTAGGAGGAATGGGGAAGTGAAACTGTTGGCCACTCATCTGACATTGACCCACTGGGCCCCAGGCCCAGGCCCCAGGAGGCCCTGTGGTGAATAAACAGCTTAAGGAAAGCAAAGGGAATTAGAATTTTAAAAACCTTCCGGTGGTAATAAAATCTGGAGTGTAAAATGGGTTAGGAAATTTATTTTTTCAATATGTGATTTTTTTTCCTTTCTCCTCTGAAAATCCACATATCTATTTCGCTTCAGGTTGGGGCTCCTTTAAACGGTTTTATTAAAAAAATCATTTACTCTGGGCTTTTCAGTTCAACTTTAACTGGACCGGGTGGAAATTAAAAAAAGGATATTTTTAAAATAAATTATATAAATTACTGCCCTAATTATAAAAGAACTTTTAAAAATGTATCCAAGCAGTACCAGAAAAATTTTTTTCTAAAAAAAAAAAAAAATGTCCCATTTCCCTGTTCCATTGCAGGAGCATAATTTAGATACTTTGAACAAATCTCTTCCCCTGGAAGAAGCGGGCACTCCAGGCCCATTTGCCTGTGTCTCTTTCTGCGTGCCATTATTATTTGATAACTTTGGGCTTAAATCTGCATGAGAACCAATTATCTCTCTTTGTCATCGAGCAGGCTTGCTGTTCGGCAGCGGCTCTTACAGTATGGTGAAGCCTGCCGGAGCCGGGAGGAGGCGGATTTGCGGTTTAGATCACGCTCCTCTCGCCTCCCCCGTGGCTCCCCTTAGTCTTTTTAGTTTTTCTGCTTTTCACCACTTTCTGATGCAACAAGTCTTCCTCCTCCCCGGCCACGTGCTTCTCTCTGCCCCCACACTTCTCCCTGTCCCAGCCTCCTTCCTGGAGGGCCCCATCCCATTAAGGGTTTTCTCCTTTCTCCCGTCTCTTGCAGACCCAGGCTTCCTGCACAGGACTGAGATGGATGGGCATTTCTTGGCCCATCCTCCAGTGCGGGGCCTACGTGTGGGTCTTTTATCTTCGCAGCTAAAAGGAGGTAGCGTGGGGACCCTAACGCCGGAGGGAGGCAGGGCTCCTGCTTTGTGGCGCTCATGGTCTGCCCTGGAGACAGAGCAGACCCAACCTAAGGGACGGGAACGAAGGCTGGTGCCGATCAGGACCTCGGCAGTGAACTGAAGACATGCCAGGTGGACAGCCGCCCTCCCTCCTGGGCCCCGGCTCAGGCCTGGGATGTTGTTGCTCTCGTTCCTCCAGCAAGAAGAGAGCCGAGTGGGTGAGGGACCTCAGCCCGGCCTGAAGGACTGGACTGGATGGGGGGCGGGCAGAGGCAGACCCAGACAGGCTGGGAGTACTTCATCCCGCGGGGAAGTAGGCACTCGGCCCCTGATACCTGGATTGGACAGTGTACCTGGAGGCACTCGATACACTTTGGTGGAATGAATCAATGAAGCTATGAAGGGAAAAGGTTGGGGAGGCTGAAGATGGATTGGTGGGCTTCGGGTGCGTTAGACCTTTCCTGGTCCAAATGGCGAACTGCCTCTTCCACAAAACAAACAAACAAACAAACAAAAGACAACCCATTTCCTGACTTCCCATCACCCTAAGCACAGGGTGTCCAGACCCCGCCTTCCTGGTGCACCAGGCCTCTCCTCCCTCGCAGGCCCTCTGCTGGAGGACTCTGTCCCCACCCACCTGGATCTTTCTTCCACCACTTGGAGGCATTACTACCTCTTGGGATTCCTGCTTGATTCCAAAGTCCAAGTCAGATACCCAGATGACTCCAGTCCTCATTCCCTTCTATGCCCGAGACCCTAACCCGGCTCCTAGCCAGTAAAGAGCCTGGGGGAAGACAGGCGCTGCCCTGACCGCGGCCACAGATGAACCCTTATCCCACTTGGCATTTCACACAAAACATAAATGACCCTCAACAGTAGCTAGAATTAAGTACACGTGGACCAGGCACTGAAGTCAGTGTTTTGTAAGCGCTGAGAGGTGGAGCTGGTAAATGACTGACTCAAGGCTAAACGTCATAGGCAAGGCAGGAAGCTGATTTAGAACCTAGGCAGATCTGGCTCCAAAGTTTTCCATTAAACTTCGGGTCACGAAGGACTCAGAGAGGGCGGCTCACGCCGCAGCGGCCATGACGTGGGTGGTGGGATCCTGCTACCACCCTTGGCGGAGAGCTTGGCACCTGAGCAGCTTCACCTGGTGACCAGCCTTCCCTCCCTCTGGGGATGAGTTAGGACAATAACAGGCCTGTATTGTCTCCATGTGAGACTGCAGAGGCCTGAGAGGCCGTGGGGACTATGCCTTCTCCTTTTGGCATCACACCTCCCTCACACGCGCGCGTGCACACACACCCAACCCCAGCACGGGGACCGGGGCGGGGCAGCTGGTTTTGGAGGTCTCTGTCATCCACCCATCCCTGAGCAAGCTGGGAATGCTCTGAAAATGAGTCACCCCGCCTTGTCCGGGTTGGAAGGCTGGAATTGGCTGGCTGAGTGCCCTGCTCCCTCTCACCACTCAGAGAGTGTCCAGCAAGGGGCCAGCTGTTTGCATTTGGGATTCAGGCTCATGTGCATTTTTGCTGGAGGGAATACACTCTAGTTTTTAAATGAGGGCTTCCTGGGAGGTGATGGGAAATTCCACGATTTTTGCAGGAGGTGTTTTGGGGAAAAGGGTGTTGTTCCCAGAGTGGGTGCCAGAAAGGGGCCAGCTGGATCCTCCCAGGAACTGCCCAGGAGAGGTGAGCTCCACTGGGTTTCTCCACCACTCAGCCCACTGCAAGGATAATTCTTTAGTCACATTTTTCTGTTGCACTTTGAACACAGAATATCACATGTGCAGGGATCCTCTCAGGCTGAGGCAAACCGGGACAACTGGTCACCCTCTTGTCCAACACACTCCTCTGAGTGTCTCCGGGTGCAGCTCCTCAGTGGGGCTGGGGACACCCCCTCTCCACCTGCACTTGCCTCCCTCACTGGTAGGGAGTCTGAGAAATGGCTTGTCATGGGTGCCTGATGGAACACAACTGGGTGACAGAAGACAGCTCTGGGTACACTGTGTGATGACTTCCTGCTCTGTGGACACCCTGGGGCCAGGGACGGCACCTGCAATCCCAGGTTCAGATCCATCACCCTTACATAGGCCTCCTTGAAGCAGACCCCCTGAGTCTCCCAGAGGCTTTGGAGGGGGATTTGCATGGGGGAGCGCAATTACAAGCATAGGTGGGGGCCATAACTGGGGGAGAGTTTGTAATGATGCAAGAGACAATGCTAAGACTGTGGGGGTCCCCAGGCCTCTAAAGCATGGCCATCACAGGGCCCCATCAGGCCCTCCACCCTCCCTTGCTTGGCCACCCAGCTCTTGACTCAGTGCTGGCCACTCCTGGGGACCCTGTGGCCCCTGGGGAAGGTCCTTTTGGTGGCTGCTCCCCGGCCTCCCACTGCTGGCTGGCAGGCAGGCAGGCAGGCAGGCGGGTGGGCGGGTAGGCTGAATATTACCCCTAAGATAAATGAAGAAGAGTTTCAGGCCTTATTGGATTATAGTTTTTATTGAACTTTATAAATTCCAATTAGCAGACCCCTGGGCAATAAGCGACACGCAGCCCATGGCTCACTTTATGGTGTGATTATGACCCTATTTATCCTGCCCTGAACGAGAAGTATTAATGGAGGAAATGGAGGAAAGAGGGCCCGAGAATACATAAAACAGATATTGGTGACACGGAAATAAACAGACAGGGTCAGGGAGAGAAAATAACCTCTGAGCAGGCAATGGGGGGTGGAAGACCAGAGACGCCAGGAACCCACGTGCCCAGAGCCACAGCCAGCCTGGATGCCCTCCTGGTCTCCCTTCCAGGGCAGGGAGCCCCCTGACCTCTGATGGCTGCTGGGGCCAGGAGAGCACGCTGACCCTGCCAGCCCTGGGCCATCTTGTTGCGGGCTGTAGTCTGATCTACTAAGTGCAGGGCCTTGGTGTGTGCTCTTGCCCTGCCGAGCAGTCCACTGCCTCAGGAGGCCCTGACTCCACGGCTGAGCAGCTTCGGGGCAGCTCAGTGGGTTTCGTAATGCTTCAGAGGGGACTCTCGCCCTGTGAGGATCTGATGGACGCTGAAGGCATTCTTCCTAGAAAAAGGGGCCTAGTGCATGCACGTGTGTGAATGCACCCACAAGCTTTGCACACAAACATTTTGCATACAGTTTCAGGGGCGGGGATTGAATCCCTGAAAACTAATCATGGCTTCTCCCTCCCCCAGGGGACTGAGAGCCTCAGGGGAAGAATCTTGGAGGTGAAGGAACCAAGACCTGTCTTCTGTTAGTTCTAGTCGGAGGTGCTAGGAGCCCACAGAGAGGCGAGCAGCCTCTAAGGGTCTGACCACGGATGGAGAAGGGGCTGCTCTTTGATTCCCACCTT
>SPDY01015034.1:230950-258669 GCA_006461725.1 Moschus chrysogaster | reverse complement strand
ACCCCCAACTCTCTCCCTAATGGGCTGTGTGGGACCTTGGACAAGTCCTGTAACCTAAATGTCATGAAAAAGCCTGAATTGTAAAGGTCACCACCTGAATTCAGAAACCAGCCTCTCTGGGCCCCAGTTTCCTTATCTATAAGTGACCAGTTGGAACCAGGAGCCTCTCGAGCTGTAACAAACCATAGCTAACACTTTTAATGAGTATAAGCCCCAAACGGCGTAACATCAATTTAACAGAGTCCTCAGCCTGCTGCAATGGTCTTCCCACCGTCCCCACCCCCTTCTCAGGAAGATGAGCCAGTCTGCCTACAAACGAACACAATCGTCAAGAAAAAAATAGCAAGCCCTGTGCTTTGTAGAGCCCATCAAATGCCAAAAAATGACGCTTGAGCTCCCTAACATCAGCTCATCACCATCAATCAAACTTGAGACTCTCTGGCTACAGGAAGCCTTTCCATGGAGGCCACGGGTGTGGATTCTGGGGTTTCGAGTCTTGCACCAGAGAAGGGTCATCCACCTGGGTTGACTGAAGCGGGAGAGGAGCTCAAGCCTCCTGAAAACTTTTTTTTTACCCTCCATTACCCAGAAAACAGAATTAATTAGAATCCTCCATTTTCCAAGAACCTGGGTTAATCAAGGCTTATATGCAGTAATTTCTCCCCCCTGGAACAGTACACTGAAGCCATGTCTCCACAAAGAACACAATACTTAGTGAAACTGCTGGGATGGGAATGGATCCTTGCTGAACTGGAACCGAGACAACCCTGATATTTCAGTGAGTTTCAGCTCTTGGTGGGAAAAAAAGCAGACTGTGTGCTCCTGGGGGAGAGAGGACACAGGCTGGCTTTCCAGGCTGGCTCTGGGTAGGGGTGGGATAAAATGCTTCCTATTATTTTGTCCAAGAGGCCACATCTCAGAAAACAGAATTAATTAGAATCCTCCATTTTCCAAGAACCTGGGTTAATCAAGGCTTATATGCAGTAATTTCTCCCCCCTGGAACAGTACACTGAAGCCATGTCTCCACAAAGAACACAATACTTAGTGAAACTGCTGGGATGGGAATGGATCCTTGCTGAACTGGAACCGAGACAACCCTGATATTTCAGTGAGTTTCAGCTCTTGGTGGGAAAAAAAGCAGACTGTGTGCTCCTGGGGGAGAGAGGACACAGGCTGGCTTTCCAGGCTGGCTCTGGGTAGGGGTGGGATAAAATGCTTCCTATTATTTTGTCCAAGAGGCCACATCCGGGCACTGCCCTGCTCATTTCAGGCAAGTTCTGCCTCTTCCAAGGAGCCGCCCCAGCCACGGCCCATCGGTCACTCTCCTGTGACCTTCTCACAGCCTAAACAGCACAAATTTGTGCTTGATTTCAGAAGGTCACATGTTTCTCCTTAAATCCTGAGCGTGTTCCCCTGAATCCCCAACTGGGTTTTAGATTCTTTTGGACTTGGAGAATTCATGGGTCTCAGATCGTTTCAAAGCACAGCAGGCGCTTAAAATCAGACAGACAGAGCTAGAAGGATCCTTACAGATCAGCTTATCCAACCTCCAATTCACAGGTGAGGAAACTGAGGCCCAGAATGCAGAGTGACTTGTTGAAGGCCTCATAGCTAGTCAGTGTCAGGGCAGGAATTGAAACCCAGGGCTCAACAAATATTGAGTATTTTCTGATTGTACACTATGTTAGTAAGGAGGTTGGGAAGACAGGAATTAAAAAAAAAGATTTAGTATGAGCTTAACTTGGTACAATCTCTTTGGAAGCAAATATCAATCAAATGTGGGATGCTCAGAAATCATTTTACTTGTAAGAATTTATTTCACAGGTGGAATCACACATGTGTGCAGTTGATGTACACAAAGATATCAACTGAGTGTGCTTTGTAATAAAATAAAACACAGAACTAGAAATGGTCGAAAGGTCTCTCAGTGGGGCCTGGCCGCATAAATTAGTGAATATCTGGATAACTGAATACTTTGCATGCGTGCCAAGTCGCCTCAGTCTTGTCTGACTCTTTGTGACGCTGTGGACCATAGCTGGCCAGGCTCCTCTGCCCATGGGATTCTCTAGGCAAGAATATTGGAGTGGGTTGCCATGCCCTTCTCCAGGGGATCTTCCTGAACTAGGGATCAAATTCATGTCTCTTCTGACTCCTGCATTGGCAGGCAGGTTCTTTATCACTAGCACCACCTGGGAAGCCCAATTGAATACTCATATCTACTAAATGTGGTACAGTGGATCCACATGAGTGTCCGTCTGGAAAGAGCCGAGATGGACTGCAAAGTCAGAAATCAAGGTGGACAGCGGTGTGGGGAACACATCCAGGTCTCCACAACAGAAAGTTTCTGTGGGTGTGTTTGCATTACCTGACTGTACTTGACATATTTCTGGAAGAATACACAGGAAACGGCTCCTTCTGGCAAGTGGGATGGGGTCTCGAGTGGGAGGAAGAATGTCACTTCATGGTGTGCCCCGTGCACTTTTTATGATGTGCATGTGTTATTCTTATAATAATAATGATTTAAAACCTCAACATTGCAATCTCCCAGTTCAGTGTTCCCCTTCACTGTAGCAAGCTGCCTCTCTTGCTATTATTCTGTAAATTGGTAACTTGAAGCCTAAGTGTCAGAATTTCAAGTAGGTGAGTGTTTCTGTTAGTCATTCAGTCATGTCCAGCACTTTGCGACCCCATAGACTGTAGCCTGCCAAGCTCCTTTGTCCATGGAATTCTCCAGACAAGAATACCGGAGTGGGTAGCCATTCCCTTCTCCAGGGGGTTTTCCTGACCCAGGGATTGAACCCTGATCTCCAGATTCTTTACTGTCTGAGCCACCAGGGAAGCCCAGTTTCAAGCGGGTAATAAACAACAAACAAGCCATCTGCTCTTAGCTCATCCCTTTACTTTTTAAGCCCCAAATTGTGCTTTTTTGGGGAACTGAAGCTCTAGGGTGGCACACCCCATGTGGAGGATGTGCAGTACAGAGTTAAGAACCAGGTTCTCAAGCCCAGTATTTCCAGGGCAGGTTCCTCACCTTGCTCATTGCCTCAGCCTCCTCATCTGTAAAATGGGAGTGATCACAATTCCAGCATCCTAGGTGAGTAGGAACAGAGTTCCCCTCTGTCTGGTGCCCTGTCCCAGACTACGGGATGAAGGTGCCCGTGAGCTTGAAGACACTGTCTCTGACCTTGGGGAGCTCAGACCTGGCTGGATGCAGCTCAGCAGGAAGGAAGCTGATAAACAAGGGCACGTCCAAGGAACCCAGCACCTGCTCCCGCGTGGTGGAAAGTGGGGAGAGGAATGAGGGCAGGGGCGGGGGGTGGGGAAGAGAGAAAAGACACTCCAGCAGGTGAGACAGCTGGTTGCCTCACCTTCCCCCAGGCATGGGAAGCCCTAGGTTTTTGGATTTTCTTTGCAAACAGCTGGCAGATTTCTGGACAAGTCAGGATGACCTTTGGAGAGAGATTGTGGTATGATACTGGCTGCAGGAAAGGAAACTAGATTCTGTTCCCGTGGTGGGGGGCGGTGTCCAGCACTCAGCTGCCACCCAGCAACCACTGGGGTCTGGGCAGGAATTTGACTCGGTCCAAGTATCTACAGCTGAAAAATGCAGGTGCCTGAGTCTCACCTCTAGGGAGTCTCCTTCAGTGCCACATGGGGCCTGCAGGGGGCTGAGACATGCAGCTGCGTCCCAGGAGGCTGCTGGAGACAGTCTTGTGGGTTTTCTAGCATGGTGTCCAGTCACAGAATGGATGACAGTCAGTGTACTGATCCAGACGATTTTGGTTACATCAGAGCTGACTCACTGCTTAACTGTTGTATTGTCTCTGAAGACTGCATCTCCCCGCCCCAGCTAGTACCCAGTCCATCTTGCAAAGAGGCCAGTGGGCCAGACTCTTTCCTGGACCTTCAGATGAAGGTATAATAGTGACTATTTATTAATAATAAGACAAACACTCAGGCTTTTCCTACAGATAATCTCAATTCTCACCACGACCCTCTAAGGTTCTGACGATTATTGTGTCTGTTTTACGGGCGTGGGGCAGGGAATCGAGGCAGAGAGGGGTTCAGGAACTTGGCTAAAGTCTCTGGTGGGTCACCCATCTCCTCAGTACCCTTGCCTAGTGCACTCCTGCAGACCCCTGGACCCAAATAGGCATCCCCATGTTGGAGGGGCCTGGCTGTCCCTGATCGTGGACCTCCCCAGGCAAGAGCCCAACTCTCTGTGTTCCCAGAGGACAGGAAAACCTCGTCTCTGCCTGCACAGCAAGGTGCTTTGAGAATGGCAGACGGTGGGGATCTCCGATATTTTTCCCAACCCCCCGCCCTGGATTCCCGACCCGGATGGATGCATGGATCATATCTGCATCCTGGGGCAGCCACTCTTTGTTTCCCTTCCTTTGTTCTCCTTCCTCCTCCTGCTGGTGACGTGGTCACCTTCCCAGGAGATAATGCCCGCGTGGTTCTGTCCTGACAAGCCCTTTCGGCCCTATCTCTAATCTTCTCTGGGTTTAGGATTAATAGACTTTTTCCTCGTTTGGGATCAATAAGCACAGAGAGAGAGAGGAAAAAAAGGAAGGAAAGAAGTCAGCAGGATTAAAAAAAAAAGGCTGAAAAGAATCTGGTCCAGGTCTTAGAACCCTGATGTTGCCAGTGGTATCTTTCAGCTCAGGAGCCAGTGGAGGAGGGGAGCTGGTGACTGAGGACCCAGGACCCTCGGCCTCAGGTTAGGCCAGGTTCCAGCCTGAATTTTGGCCCAGGAAGGTTCTGAGTCCTGGGTTGCTTGTCCTGAACACCCTCCTAAGTTGGTGAAAACTCTTCTCTTCCAGCAGCTAGTCCCCGCTGTTCAGGAGCCGGATCCCCAAACTGCCATCTCCTATGTTCCCAAGATCCCTCAAGGGTGTGGACCATTTGGCTGAGCTTGGCAACCTGCAGCCCCAGGGCCCGAGCTCTTTCTCAGTATTTCACCAAGCCTAATGGAGACTGCACATGTCCCCTTGATGAGTCTGCACAGGGAAAACAAAAATAGCACCTCGCTGCTTTTAGCGAGAATTATATCCACTCCGTGGGGCTAACACTGGTTGCCGCATGCCGATCCGCAGCTCTGATTAGCCTTTGATTAACAAAAAATGGGGATGGGAATCAATTATTTATTTAATAACAGCAGTTTATTTTAAAGGCAAAACCTTTAAGAAAGTGGAGGATCCGGGGTCGGGGGTGATGGGAGTGGGGTGGGAGGGAACCGGTAGAGGGTCTCTCTGGGGAGAAGTTGGGGAATGAAGGGTTTCCATGATGGAGTTGGTGTTCTCCTGTACCCGGGCTAGAGGGCTAGTTCCATCAGGCTTTCAAGTTGTAGGATGCAGTGCGGAGTGAGGGAAGCCAGGCCCCCGCACCCAGGGATCCAGAGCAGCACAGGGGTTCAGGAGGATTTGGTTCGCTTTGATTACTGTGGGGTAACGGATGCGTGATGCCAGCCCCCTTGGGCCCTCCCTCTAGCCTCTGGCCTTCATCTCTGGCGTGCTAACCCTGGGAAATCTCCTTGAGCCAGGCCTAAGCGTGTGGTGCTTGCCCATGGATGACAGCCCACTTTCCTCACCCTGGACCACTTCCGTCAGCACGCCAGCTCCCCTCTGCTTGGTCTGCCCAGGGGCCTGTCGCCCCGCCCAGCCAGGCCCTGGCTCCTCCCCGCCATTACTCAACTCATTTTCTCCTTGTGGAGGGCACTCCTGCTGATCTCCACATTTCACAATCATATCCATTCATCAAGGCCAAGATCGAAGGACACCCGTGCAGCAGCTCCCCAAGCCATCCCTCAGGAGATGGCCTTTCTTCTTCTGAATGCTCCCGGCACTTTGAACGTGTGTTCCCGTGGCAGTTTGGGAAAATGAGGCTTTGTACTTGATTTCTTTGTAGGTATTTTGAGGGCAGGGACCGAATCTCAGTCACCTCTGTAACCCCTGCCCAGGGTGTGTGGAATAATGGGTGGAGGGGGCGGAGGCTCTCTTTTGGGGAGACTGTACCCCATTTGCATCTGGAATAGCTTTCAGATTAAGAAACCGGCCTTCAAGGGAAATGAGAACAGCCTCTTCGAGGGACGCAGAGGAAATACGTGCTTTTGTACTTGAGACAAGCAGATTAGAGTACCTGGTCACGATTTTAACTTTTTTTATTTCTGGAAGATAAGGCAGGAAAAAAAATATTGAGTGACACAGTGTTAATTTTCTAACAAAAATGAACCTAGCCTTTTGCCTGTGGAAATAAATACCTTTCTCCCTCGACACTGATATTCAGACTCAGTTTTCTCATCTGCCAGCTGGGATGATAATCTCTGGTCCACCCTAGCGCGGTGGTGGTGGTGGAGGAGTCGCTCAGTTGTGTATGGCTCCTTTGGGACCCCATGGACTGCAGCCCACCAGGCTCCTTGCTCATGGATGTTCCAGGCAAGAGGACTGGAGTGGGTGCCATCACCTTCTCCAGGGAACCCAGGGCTTGAACCTGTGTCTCCTGCATTGCAGGTGACCTCCTTCACTGGCAGGTGAATTCTTTACCACTGAGCTACCAAGGAAGCCCAATCACTGGGTAGTTACAAATGCTTGAGAGAAAAGTGAAGAGAGCACTTTGCGAAGGAGGAAGTGCTTCATCCATGGGCGTGCAGCATCTGTTTAGATGATTATGAATAGCCTAAAGTTATTGTCTTTGGGATCCTTTGGAAAGAGGGGTGCCTCACAATTGTTCAGGCGTCCAAGTCCCTTTTCCCGTCTCCATTAACTGGATCGCTCTCATGGAAGTTAAATTTCCCAGAACGGTCTGGGCTGTTGCCATCTCTTTCTTCTGAGTTTACTGGTATGGGTAGCCGTTTCCAGCGTGAAGCCTTCCAGCAAGTAGGCTCAGCCACTCCAGACACCACGCCCCGCAGCCGGGGCTGGGGATGAAGGTTTGAGGCAGAACCACACGTTTGCTTATGCAGTACTTTGAATTTTCTGAAATGTCTGCTTTCACATATGTTATCCCATGGACGCATCCCTGGATGGGGCAGGATTTGCTGAGCCTACACACACACACACATAGACACACACATCAACACACAGACATACACACACAGACACACACAGAGACATACAGACACACACATAGACACAGAGACACACAGACACACACGTGGGCAATACTGTTCTGTTTCCAAACCTCTGGAGTCGGTCATGGCTGTGCTCAGCGCCTCCCCTGGCTTTCCAGCCCCCTGAGATCCTGTTCAGAGAAGGTCGAGGTTCCAGAGGTGGCCAGGGGCTGCAAGACAGGCAGTCCTAAGGTCACACCCCAGCTGTTCCATCAACAAGGTAGTCACTTTACTTCCTGGGCCAACCTCAGTTTCCTCTTCCAGCAAATGGGAACCTATAAACTGTCTAAATGGGTTTATTTTGAGTATGAAATGCGGTAATCTAGGCAAAGCGTTTGGCACGGTGCCTGGAACACAGTAAGCCTGAGATGAATTGTAGCTGTATAACAAGCAGAAAAGAAAATGAAGGGAGAGAATTCGCAGCCTGGATGCTCGCCTCTGGCCTCACTGCCCTTGGGCTTCCTGGGAGATCAAGTCCAGCTCTGCACCTCTGCTCGGACTGTCCCTGCCCTGTGACCCTCTTCCCTCCGCCCCGGCCCCAGCCCAAAGTCTAGCCCTCTGCAGAGGATCATCCAGGAACGCTGGCTCCCTCAGCAGCAGTGCAAACCTCCACCCGGGGCCTTGGATCTAGTGCACCAGCCCCCGGCTAGTGCACGTGCCTTGGGTCCATCCGGCCTCTGCTTCCCCTGTGAGCTCCCGACAGACTCTCCTGCAGGCCTCTGCCAGACACACCTCAGGCACAGATCCACGGTGACTGCCTTCACTCACCTGAAGGCACCGTCCCCCTGGCCCTGAAACAGGCCAGTAGCTTTTTTTAATATTAAGTTTACTATAAATGTTTCCCATTGTGAGCAAGACTCATAGAAAAAGATTAACGCGATGGGGACGGAGAAGTAAAGGCGCCCGCAGTTCCCAAAGATGCTCCTGTGAATGTCACGGTGATTTTCCTTAGGTCTGGGTGACAGTTCCACTCAGAAGCAACACACACCAAGCTTGCTTGTCTCCAGCCTGCCCAGCGCTGGGCTTCACGTTGTGTCAGAAGCCGACGGAAGAGCCACAGCCCCCGGCTACGGAGGCTTATAGTCTCGAGAGGAAATAACACTGGGGAAAACGACACCCGAAGCATAAATGAAGCACAGCCTACCGGCACCCACCACCACCAGCCGATACTACCGTGTGCCTGGTCAAGGGGGGCTGCACACAGCTCCTGTGCTCAGGGTTTGGAAGTGGGAAGAAGCCCTGTGTTCCAGTACAGGGACACCTGCAGGAAGTCATTGGGCTTTTCTAGATTTGCACTTTCTCACCTGGAATGGAGATGAAACCAATCACCTCTGAGCACACCTCCTGTTTCGCAGTATATCAGCCACGAGGCGAAGCTCAGGCTGGATTTAAAGCCCAGGGTCGCACAACTATGAGGGACTCTTGGAGGCGGATGGGCGAACGTGGGAGGATTTGAGGAGTTGCTAAGAGACCAACCGGGGGTCGGAGGTAACTCGCCATGATGAGTCCACAGAGGGACTGAGCTGCTTGTGACTGGGGCTCGGTCATAAGCGGAAACAGAAACGAGGTGATGGTTGGCCGTCACTAGCGCCATCTTCTCCCAGAGAACTAGGGGAGGCAGTGGTGGCGGCGTGGAGAGAGCACTTCAGCTGGAGTCCAAAGACTTGAGTTTTCATGCTTGAGCGGTGGATGATGACCGCAGGCCTTTTATTTCCTGAGCGCTGAGCTCCCAGCCTGTAAATCGAGAATAACAACACAGACTCCACGGGTTATCGTGGCAATTAAATGAGAATATATAGAAACATCTAGAACAGGCTTGGATAACGGTAATAAGCGTAATAATAATAGAATAATAAGTGAAATGGTTAACAGGCCTTCATCATTTACCAAGCACTCAGCACGAAACCAAGCATCTCGGCTGTGCTGTGTCTTTTCGTACTCCCGTTTCTCCTAGGAGGAAGGTTCAGTTTCCATCTTTATTTTGCAGACAAGGAAACAGACAAGGCACAGAGGGTTTAAGTTAACATCCCAGGTCACACAGGGAGGAAATGACAGGGCCAGGATGCCAAGCAGGGCCCCCCAGAGCCACAGGCTTGGTTCAGGGCGCCCATCCTGGCTATGGTCAAGTCCCACATCCGGGGATGGGAACTTCTTCACACATCAACACGATGGAAGATGAGGAGAGCCAGCTCCTGAAGTTCAGTGGATACACAGTAAGCACTCAATAACGAGTGTTTATTTATTGCTTCTGTTTACAGCTCTATTCCCAAAGTGAATTGTTTGTTTAAGTAAGGAGCATTTACCTTTATTACAGTCATTGGTAAATAAAATTATATTTGCATTTCCACAAATATGTATGAGTTTAATTAGTCTTGCAATTCGTACACAAGAGCCGGTCCAGGAAACACATTCATGAGCTCACACTTCTACCCCAGGCAAAAAGCCTTCTCAGACAAACACCATCAGGATTAAATAATTCATTCATTCACAAATAGTTATTGATNGGGGTCGCTGGGGGTTGGACACGACTGAGCGACTTCGCTTTCAATTTTCACTTTCACACATTGGAGAAGGAAATGGCAACCCACTCCAGTGTTCTTGCCTGGAGAATCCCAGGGACGGGGGAGCCTGGTGGGCTTCCGTCTATGGGGTCACACAGAGTTGGACACGACTGAAGTGACTTAGCAGAGCAGCATACACATGCAGACAATTCTCTCCTTTCTAAAAGGATTCCTTATAAGGCTCTTCTGATGAGCAAACACAGCACATTTCAAACGGGATTCATTGTTAAAAAAAAAAAGAGAGAGAGAAGAAGAGGAAGACAAGAAGATAATAACAATTTGCATTCACTATTTCAGGAGCAGTGCTTATGAAACGTGAGGCCCACCTGTTTCTCATCAAAGTGCCTGCAAGTCCCTCTCCTGGAGAAAGCGGGGAGCTGCAGAGACGGGAAGAAAACTTGGGGGACAGGAAGAGAGGCGCTGCTCTGATGGAATCTGTCGTCCTCTGACTTGGAAGGAAACCTGTCATCTCGTGGCTTGGGGCGGGGCCGGGGAGTAAGGGGCGATCGGGGAGGCAGGGCTTCCATTGGCCAGCGCCCCACTGTGAGCTGCCCGTGGGGTGTGGAGACCCCAGCCAGCTCCACGGGGCACGCGGTGGAGTTTTTCTAAAGACAGAGCTGCTGACCCCGCCGGGACCACTGGACCTGGCGAGCTCCTCCCCTCTAGTTCATTACTGCCGGCCTCCCGGCTTTGGCAATATTTGCCTTATGGCATCAGTGCTGCGTTTCCCGTATTCACATAGTTAAATTAGTTAGCTGGATAGAAACCTCAGAGATGATGTATCTAGTTGTCAGTCGTGACTTGGTGCTAATGGCAGTACAATTTGGTTACAGCCCTAGCCGTCATTAATCATCGGCCCCCAGTCGCTGCATCTGGGGTGCTGGGGACGGGAGGGCGGGGTTGGCAGGGGCGGAGAGGTGCCGGCAACCAGGCTGGGCCGCTCGCTCTTCTTCCGGGCTGCGCTCAGGCCCCGTCCCTGGTCAGGCCACTGTCCCTTGGTTCCCACCGCCACCAGCGTCGCACACCTCTATTTATTAGCATCATGCTACTTATGCTAATAGCAGACCGTACACTATTTCTGAGCGAAAACATCTGCTCCAAGCAGCCGACTTTCACTTACAGAAACTGATTTCAGCTCAGTCAAGCAGATAAACAGAGAAATCAAAGCAGGTGGCTGAAAGTGAAGGAGGAATTCTCAATTCCTGCGTTCAACCGATGAACTTCACTAAAGCCATAATTAATATTCAGATAACTATATTCCGACACATAGAATAAACAAGATCATTTAAAGGATGCAAAATACATCCCCAGGGCCAGAGGGGAAGGAGAGGGAGGGGAGGAGAGGGGAGGGAAGGCGGAGGACTGCATATGAATGCAGACACTTCCTGGGCTGGCCTATTGTCTGCATGGTTTCAGCCTCGGAGAAGTGGAGACACGCCTCACAGAGCCCACAAGCCTGGGTGTTTGCAGAACCCCTCCCACAGCCACAGGGGCTCATCTGCTCACAACACTCTCTGCGATAAGGGGTTGGGGTGCAGCGCCCCCAGCAGGGCTGGCGGAAACCGCCCTCTGCACTTAGGACGGCCAGCCCGGGCCAGCTGCTGTGGCTCCCTCCTCAAATGCAGTCCTTCTCCTGGATGGAATACCCTGCTGGCAAGCCTTTCTGCCTGTCAGCAGTTCTAGAATTCAAACTAACATCTCTGTGTGATTTGGATGAGGCTGAATCCGATTCTTTATACTCAAAGCTACAAGAGAGTATATACCTTATTGAGTTAAGTGTTTTCGTTGTTTTTTCCTAGTTGGTCATCGCAGAAATAAGACTAACGCCACCATCCGGGACAAATTCTGAAGGCAATTATTCCTGTTCTCTGAAGACCAGTGGCCCCACGGCTCTGAGGAGCAGACTTGCCAACCAGAAGGCAGTCCCCGTGTGATTTGTGGATGCACTTGGCAAGATCCTGGACGTGACTCACTTTATCATGTTAGCATAGAATGAGAGTGGGAATAACAGAAGTTAATGGAACCCATCACCTGATATGGTGTATGCACACTCGTGTGTGTGTGTGTGTGCGCGCGCGCTCACTGTGTATGCATGCATGGACCACGGGTGTGTGTGCTAAGTCACTTCAGCTATGTCTGACTCTTTGAACTCCAGCTGGCTAGGCTCCTCTGAACATGGGATTCTCCAGGCCAGAATACTGGAGTGGGTTGCCCTCCTCCAGGGGATCTTCCTGGCTCAGGATTAGAACCCAATCTCTTATGTCTCCTGCATTGGCAGGTGAGTTCTTTAACACTAGCACCACCTGGGAAGTTCCATGCATGGCCTGTGCTATGCAGTGCTTAGTCGCTCAGTCATGTCCAACTCTTGGCAACCCCATGGACTACATGCAGCCCACCAGGCTCCTCTGTCCATGGGGATTCTCCAGGCAAGAATACTGGGGTGGGTTGCCATGCCCTCCTCCAGGGGATCTTCCCAACCCAGGGTTCGAACCCAGGTCTCCCACACTGCAGGTGGATTCTTTACTGACTGAGCCACCAGGGAAGCCCATGCATGGGCTATAGATGGATAATTTATAGGAGTGAATTTTTTGAGTGTATACATGTGCTGTGAGCTCAGAAGGGACAGTAAGTGACCAAGGTCCTGCTTGTGGGATCCAAACCAGCCCTGAGCCCCACTAGAGGGTGAGGCAGGCACCAGGACAGGTGGACCCGGAGGAGACAGCTTAGGTGAACCCTGCTCTGCGGGATCTGTGCAGGCTGAGCTGGGTGCCGTCTGAATCCCTTCTTGCCATCCCAAGGGACTGCCAGATTCATACCTGTTGAGCAGGTCCTTGCTAACTTTTGCTCAGCTCTTTTTCAGTTCCTGTAGCTGCAGGGACCCCGTGGCTAAACAGTGATGACAACAAAATGTTACTGATAACTTTAATTTCCACTTGGGGGACACATTCCTCTCCCTCCCCACACTCCTGTGCATATGTCCTGGGTATGTCCCTTCCTTGGAGAACAGTGTTGACAAAGCTGGGAGCCCCAAGCTGCATCCTGAGTGCTGTCAGTGCTCCTTTGGAACCACTTTCTTTGTGGTTGAAATCTCCCCCATGCCTGGAATTCTTTTTTTTTTGGTTTCCTTGGAAATGACTCTCTCTGAATCACAGCTGTTTGCAGCAATGGGGGGAGGTGGGAGGATATTCCCTGGAGGGGCGCTGGGAAGGGTGGGGATGGGAGCAAGCAGCCTTCCCCAGGGAAAGCTGAGCACTGCGCAGGCCATTGGGCCTGTGGGCTGAGGCTGCCGGTGCTCAGGGAGCCCTGGAGACAGACTTTAGGGCAAGAGGTGGGGCGGAGCCTGGACCACCAGGGACTCTTCCTTGCCTGCAGCATGACCGGCTTCTGCGTGTTTTCCTGGCTGCCCACTCCGCCCCGGGCAGCAGCCATGTGCTCAGCTGGTGTCCCAGCTTCACGGCCTTCATGGGCTCCTGCGTGGGCCTGTGGCTTCTTATACCTCTCTCCCTAATCTGAGCATCACAGCATCTGTGTGAGGTTAGCCAGGCAGGGGTATCCGATTGCATTCACAGAGGCTGAGGCGGAGCCATAGTGAGGTGGTGACCTGCCTGAGACAGGACGGCAGCCCTGGGCCCTGACCCCTGACCCCCGACCCCCTAGCTGGCAAGTCTGATGCCTTTGCACACAACCTGCAGACATGCGTGCCCAACTCACGGAGCCCCAGCCACTCCCTGGGGCTCACTGCCTCACTCATACACACTCTTGCACACACAGCTCCGAAGGGTGGGGGGATGTCTCTCTGGCTGCCTTGGCTGCGGGGGAGGGAGGAGGCAGGCCTCGCCAGGTGACTGACTTCCCGAGACTCAGACGCTTACACCGGGGGCAGACGTGGCCCCACACGGGCTGATGGGGCCTGCTGTGGCTCTGTGCGGCTCTGCTCTTGTGGGCCTGGCACTGCCCTTCAGCAGGGCAGGCTGATGCTGGTCCCCAGCCTGGTGTTCCTGATCTCTTCTGATCACTCGGCCCTGCCCCCCAGCCCTGTTCTCCTTCCCCTCCGCATCTACCTGGCCCTCCATCTCTGCCCCTTCTCCCCTTGCCTCTCCAGCTCTGCACTCAGGTATCACCACCTCGATCATCTCTGTCGTCTGAGTCTCCAGACTGTCATCTCCCAACCCGGACATATGCTGGTGCTCGGAGCCAGGAGGAGAGAAGCTGAATTCAGACCCACATCCTTTGGAGTTTTGACTTTCACCCAGGCTGGGCGGAGGTTGGCCTGTGGATGCCCTGAAGACCTGGGTGCCTCGATTGGGAATGGGGCCTCTGTTCACGAGATGGGGAGTCCCCGGGAGGTCCTTGGGAGTGTCTTCTTCCCTGGTGGCTCAGCGGTAAAAAGTCTGCTTGTAATGCAGGAGCTACAGGAGACACAGGTTTGATCCCTGGGTCAGGAAGATCCCCTGGAGAAGGGCATGGCAACCTACTTCAGTATTCTTGCCTGGAGAATACTATGGACAGAAGAGCCTGGAGAGCTACAGTTCACGGGGTTGCAATGAGTTGGACACGACTGAAACGACTTGGCATGCAGGCACGGGCTCATGCTAGCCTCCTGGATGGTGTGAAAATGAAATGATCTGCAGAAGAGCAGCCCAAGTGGTAACTGCCCAAGGCACTTCTCCCTGGGGCAGGAAGGCTGGTTTCCGGTAAGGTCTGTAGAGGAGGGCATGGTTCCCATGTCTGCTAAAGGACACGCAGATGGCAAGTCTTTGGGGCCTGTTTCAGACTCCTCTCGCCACCTTGACTCCACACAGACTGGCAGGAGCTCTTTCTACCCTCTTGGTTGGCTGTGGGGGGTTGGGGAATGAACCCCAGAGGTGGTGACAGATGGAGGTCCCCTCCCTTTGCCTTCTCCAAATGGAAACTACTTAAAACTACCCTCATTTTATGCGCAGCCAGGCTCAGGTTTATCTTGGGAGGAACCTGTTTTATTCAACTGCAGGTGCCACCTTTGCAGACGTGCCTGGTTCTGGGGGTAGAGGGCGTGAGATTCCTCTCGCCCACCCAAGCATGCTGCTATGAGTCGCTTGGGTAGCTCTCCCGCCTGGTGTCCCATGGCAGGCACACCCGGTGTGGATGTATGAGTGGGGACAGGTTTGGGCCCGGTGCTCTGAGGGCCCCAGGCTCTGGATGCAGAACCCGGGCGGCCCCTCTACAGTCCGGGTTGTGCAGTAGTCCTGACGCCCTCTGCTGGCCGCGTCTGAAAACGCAGCCTCCAGGCCGCGTCTGGGCGGGGCCGTCGGAAAGGGAGGCTTGCAGGACAAACAGGGCTGGCCGGGCGGGATGGCTCTGGTCTCGCTCTGCGGGCTCGCTGAGGGCCTCACTCTCCGAACCACACGCGTAGGGACAGGGCCCCTTTTCTCGTCTCTCCACGGGGGAAGGACCTCGTGCCTGGGACTTCGTGAGGTCTCGGACAAGCCGCCCTACGTCTCTGGACCCCGTTTTGCTCAATCAGGTCTTGGCCATCCTTCAGAGTCTATTTCAAACGCCAGCTCCTGACTGTGATCATTGCCACGCAGGAACCCGGCCACCCTGGAACGTCCTTCTCACCTTTGGTGGCTGAGGGCTTGGATCTCCCTCTCAGGCCCTCCAGTCCTTGAGGGCAGAGATCCTTTCATATCTTTTCCCTTTCTGAATCCCCTGAAGCTCCCACAAGCTGGCTTGACACACAACAGGCACTCCACAAATACCTGTTGAAATGATTTCTGTTAAAACGTCTGCCTTGGACCAGAAATTCCCTCAGGTGCCACCCCGACGCCGGTTCTTTTTCATTCCAATTGTCGCGTGTGGGTTGGTCTTATCTCCCAGGTGAGACTTTGGATCCTGGAGGGCAAGGTGTGAGGGAATAACTGTCCTGCTGTTTCAATGAAGACAGAAAGCAGTTTTGACACTGCCAGACAGTCACACGCACGATTCTCTCTCCCTTCCAAGCAGGACATCTTTAGAGCAAAATGCAAAAATCTAGGTTGTAAAGTACGGGTAAGGTCCAATTCCTTTTCCGTTTCCACCCACCTCCTCTTCCATACACGCCTCTCCTAATCTGCACGCCCCTGTCACCGCACCCACAGGGCCATCCTGTGCAACTTCTCACCAGCTCATTCCCCAGCCCCTGAACTGCACGAGTATGAGGTGATCCTCATGTGCCATCAGAGTCCACCCCTCCGTGACTCTTCTCCAAGGCTGTCCCAGCACAGCAAACACACTGCCTCCTGGAAACGGCAGTAACAGCTACGGTTTATTAATAGCTCACAGTGTGCCGGGAGCCACGCTGAGAGCTGTGTGTGTGTGTATTATCTCACGGAATGTTCCTAACAACCCTCTGCCATGGCTCTATTATTATCTTTGTTTTATGAAGAGAAGGCTGAGGTACAGAGAAGTTAAGCCACTTGTCAAAGGTCACACAGCTTGAGGGGGGGAGAGGGAGGATTCGAATCCAGGCAGTTTGATTCTGGAGTCTGTGTTCTTAATGCTGCTTCTGGTGGTAGGAGGTCTGGGGTGGTAGACAAGGGCTCGGCACCTCTGGGACATCCACCCGCTTACACATGCACACACACACACGCAGCATAGTGAAGCCCACACGTATCCACATACTCTCAGGTTGGCATGGGAACGTGTGACACTGTCGCTTCTTACCTGCCTGCAGTAGTTTACAGCAGCCTCATGTGATAGGATTTCCTGCCCCGCACGGCAGGTTGTACGTCTGCACTGTCTGGCATAGTAACTACTAGTTACTTGTGGCTACTGAACATTTGGGGTGTGGCTAGTGCAACTGAGGAACTGCGATTTTAATTACACTTTAATAAATGGACATGGAAACAGCCACACGTGGCTGGGAATGGCCCAGCTGGTGACAGCGTGAGGCGGTTGAGAGGGTGCAGGACTCTGTACAGCCATGTGGGTAGCACCGCCTGACGCCTTGGAGAACTTCACCATAGATGTGTGTTTACGCTTACCACCCGAGTGATGAGCTGATGTGTGGGTCAACTCTGTGTCCAGCTATCTTCCCATCTAGCCACCCAGCACTTTCTTTCTTTTTTTTTTTTTCAATGCTCTCCTTTACTTTTATTTATTTCAATTGATTTATTTTTAATTGAAGGATGGTTACTTTACAGTACCCATCACTTTCTTAGAGGGGGCTTTTGAAGACCACCCTCCCGAGAGTGGGCTCTGACCCAGACATGTCTGTGATGGTGACAGGAAGAGGGTTTGACTCTGGGGTCCTCGAGGGAAGTTGTTTGGGCACTGCAGGCCGGGGCGGGGTGGCCTGTGGCCCTGGGGGGGCCCTTCCACTCACAGGCTCCTTCACCCCGATCCAGGCTCTCAGAGACTCCCAGGTACCTAGGGAATGGTTTCAGCTCTAATCTGTAAGTGAAATATCAGCTTATTTCCATTGTGCATTGCTTTTGTTAGTTTTTAGCTTTCAAAGAGGGAAAACAGTGCCAGCAGTCTGTCTCAGGTGTTTGGTGGTGGCTCTGGGGGCCACATGGGAGTCCCCTGCAGGGTGTTTCTCCTCCAGGGGTTCGGAGCAGCCACAAGTGAGGTTGGGCTGGTGGGGGTGCAGGCAACAAGGACACGGTTGGTGGGGCAGGCGGGGCAGGGCGACTCAGCCGCTGCAGCAGCATGGAGGAGGGAGCCAGGCGACCTACATCTCCGCTGAGAGTCCGGCTGACTCGCCCTGGACAGCTCCTGCTCGCCATCCAGGGTGGGAGGCCACCGTGGCACTTTGGGAAGGAGACACTCCCGGAAAGGGCAGTGGCCTTGGCAAAAGCCGGAGTGGAGCATGAGGGATTTAAGTGGGAGCATGAGAAGGACAGATGCAAGATAAGCTCTGTGAGATGGTCAGAGGGGGAACTGAGGCAGGAGGAACAGAGGTGTGTTCGTTAATGACAAACTGAGCACCAGAGGTGTCTGACAGAGTAGTAAAGCCCTGCTGAGAAGTTGGGGAGCGGTGGAGGGAGGAGGGGTCTCCCAGACCCCGTGTCAGGCTTCATGCGTGCCTGACTCGGTGTGTATCGTAGTGAATGCACCGCTGCTCAGACCACACCGAGGAAAAACGATAATCACATCTATGAAGTCTTGTTTAATCTGTCATAATGAATATCTTTAAGTATGGGCTTCCCTGGTGGCTCAGACAGTAAAGAATCTGCCTGCAATGTGGGAGACCCGAGTTTGATTCCTGGCTCAGGAAGATTCCCCTGGAGGAGGAAATGGCAACCCACTCCAGCATTCTTGCCTGCAGAATCCCACGGACAGTACAGTCCACGGGGTGGCAAAGAGTCGGACACCACTGAGCGACTAACACTTCTACACTCTCACTTTCTTACATTTATCCCTCCAGCCCGGATCTTGACTCAGCTCCAGGATCATAATCCACCTGCCTTCTTAATGTCGCCACTTGGATGTCTAATTGGCATCTTCTTCGCAGCGTGGCCAAAATGGGATTTTGATCTCCCACCCTTAAAAGGTGTTCCTTCCTAGTAACTGGCACCATCAGCCATCAAGTGGCTCAAATCATTTGGGGCTCCCCGCTTTCCCCTCACTCCACATCCAATCCATCAACAAATCCTGGGATCCCCTACCTTCCCAGCACACCCTGAACCCACCTATTTCTCTCATCGTCACTGTCCAGTACACACCCGCATCATCACTCCCTGGCTCCCTGCCTCCCCGTCTGCGCTCCAAGAGTAGCTGGTTTCCCATAGCAGTCAGAAAGATCTTTGTGAAATGTCTATGCGATCGGACAGTTTCCAACTTCTCACTAAACTTAGAATACAATTCAGACCCCTTCTCAACCAAAAAGATCAAACCAGTCCATCCTAAAGGAACTCAGTCCTGAATACTCATTGGAAGGACAGATGCTGAAGATGAAGCTCGAATACTTTGGCCACCTGATGCGAAGAGCTGACTCATTGGAAAAGACCCTGATGCTGGGAAAGATTGAAGGCAGGAGAAGAAGGGGATGACAGAGGGTCAGATGGTTGGATGGCATCACAGACTCGATGGAGTTTGAGAAAACTCTGGGAACTGGTGATAGACAGAGAAGCCTGGCGTGCTGCAGTCCATGGGGTCGCAAAGAGCTGGGCATGAATGAGCGACGGAACTGAACTGAACTCAACCTGCCAAGCCCAACACAACTTGCCCCTCCCACATCCTTCTCCCATTACCCCCATGATGCTCTGGTCACAGTGGTTTTCCTCTGGTCCCTTGCACACATTCCTGCCTCTGGACCTTTGCATCTGCTGCTTCCTCTGCCCAAAGAGCTCTCTCGCTCCATCTTGACTTGGTATTTGGACCTCAGCTTCACTGTCAGATCCTGTGGTAGAGATGCTCCTGGCTCACACAGTGTGGAACAGCTTCAGTCACTCCATACGTCATCCATACATTTTAATCCTCGGCGTGGCACTTAATTTTTATTTTTTAATTTGTCATCTAAGTCCTCTCATGAAGATATAAGCTCCAGGAGAGCCAGGAGTTGTGTCTCCAGCAGCTAGATTTGTGCCTGGCACAGAGTGGGTGATCAATAACTATTTGTGAATGAATGAATTATTTAATCCTGATGGTGTTTGTCTGAGAAGGCTTTTTGCCTGGGGTAGAAGTGTGAGCTCATGAATGTGTTTCCTGGACCGGCTCTTGTGTACGAATTGCAAGACTAATTAAACTCATACATATTTGTGGAAATGCAAATATAATTTTATTTACCAATGACTGTAATAAAGGTAAATGCTCCTTACTTAAACAAACAATTCACTTTGGGAATAGAGCTGTAAACAGAAGCAATAAATAAACACTCGTTATTGAGTGCTTACTGTGTATCCACTGAACTTCAGGAGCTGGCTCTCCTCATCTTCCATCGTGTTGATGTGTGAAGAAGTTCCCATCCCCGGATGTGGGACTTGACCATAGCCAGGATGGGCGCCCTGAACCAAGCCTGTGGCTCTGGGGGGCCCTGCTTGGCATCCTGGCCCTGTCATTTCCTCCCTGTGTGACCTGGGATGTTAACTTAAACCCTCTGTGCCTTGTCTGTTTCCTTGTCTGCAAAATAAAGATGGAAACTGAACCTTCCTCCTAGGAGAAACGGGAGTACGAAATGACACAGCACAGCCGAGATGCTTGGTTTCGTGCTGAGTGCTTGGTAAATGATGAAGGCCTGTTAACCATTTCACTTATTATTCTATTATTATTACGCTTATTACCGTTATCCAAGCCTGTTCTAGATGTTTCTATATATTCTCATTTAATTGCCACGATAACCCGTGGAGTCTGTGTTGTTATTCTCGATTTACAGGCTGGGAGCTCAGCGCTCAGGAAATAAAAGGCCTGCGGTCATCATCCACCGCTCAAGCATGAAAACTCAAGTCTTTGGACTCCAGCTGAAGTGCTCTCTCCACGCCGCCACCACTGCCTCCCCTAGTTCTCTGGGAGAAGATGGCGCTAGTGACGGCCAACCATCACCTCGTTTCTGTTTCCGCTTATGACCGAGCCCCAGGCACAAGCAGCTCAGTCCCTCTGTGGACTCATCATGGCGAGTTACCTCCGACCCCCGGTTGGTCTCTTAGCAACTCCTCAAATCCTCCCACGTTCGCCCATCCGCCTCCAAGAGTCCCTCATAGTTGTGCGACCCTGGGCTTTAAATCCAGCCTGAGCTTCGCCTCGTGGCTGATATACTGCGAAACAGGAGGTGTGCTCAGAGGTGATTGGTTTCATCTCCATTCCAGGTGAGAAAGTGCAAATCTAGAAAAGCCCAATGACTTCCTGCAGGTGTCCCTGTACTGGAACACAGGGCTTCTTCCCACTTCCAAACCCTGAGCACAGGAGCTGTGTGCAGCCCCCCTTGACCAGGCACACGGTAGTATCGGCTGGTGGTGGTGGGTGCCGGTAGGCTGTGCTTCATTTATGCTTCGGGTGTCGTTTTCCCCAGTGTTATTTCCTCTCGAGACTATAAGCCTCCGTAGCCGGGGGCTGTGGCTCTTCCGTCGGCTTCTGACACAACGTGAAGCCCAGCGCTGGGCAGGCTGGAGACAAGCAAGCTTGGTGTGTGTTGCTTCTGAGTGGAACTGTCACCCAGACCTAAGGAAAATCACCGTGACATTCACAGGAGCATCTTTGGGAACTGCGGGCGCCTTTACTTCTCCGTCCCCATCGCGTTAATCTTTTTCTATGAGTCTTGCTCACAATGGGAAACATTTATAGTAAACTTAATATTAAAAAAAGCTACTGGCCTGTTTCAGGGCCAGGGGGACGGTGCCTTCAGGTGAGTGAAGGCAGTCACCGTGGATCTGTGCCTGAGGTGTGTCTGGCAGAGGCCTGCAGGAGAGTCTGTCGGGAGCTCACAGGGGAAGCAGAGGCCGGATGGACCCAAGGCACGTGCACTAGCCGGGGGCTGGTGCACTAGATCCAAGGCCCCGGGTGGAGGTTTGCACTGCTGCTGAGGGAGCCAGCGTTCCTGGATGATCCTCTGCAGAGGGCTAGACTTTGGGCTGGGGCCGGGGCGGAGGGAAGAGGGTCACAGGGCAGGGACAGTCCGAGCAGAGGTGCAGAGCTGGACTTGATCTCCCAGGAAGCCCAAGGGCAGTGAGGCCAGAGGCGAGCATCCAGGCTGCGAATTCTCTCCCTTCATTTTCTTTTCTGCTTGTTATACAGCTACAATTCATCTCAGGCTTACTGTGTTCCAGGCACCGTGCCAAACGCTTTGCCTAGATTACCGCATTTCATACTCAAAATAAACCCATTTAGACAGTTTATAGGTTCCCATTTGCTGGAAGAGGAAACTGAGGTTGGCCCAGGAAGTAAAGTGACTACCTTGTTGATGGAACAGCTGGGGTGTGACCTTAGGACTGCCTGTCTTGCAGCCCCTGGCCACCTCTGGAACCTCGACCTTCTCTGAACAGGATCTCAGGGGGCTGGAAAGCCAGGGGAGGCGCTGAGCACAGCCATGACCGACTCCAGAGGTTTGGAAACAGAACAGTATTGCCCACGTGTGTGTCTGTGTGTCTCTGTGTCTATGTGTGTGTCTGTATGTCTCTGTGTGTGTCTGTGTGTGTATGTCTGTGTGTTGATGTGTGTGTCTATGTGTGTGTGTGTGTGTCTGTGTGTGTGTGTCTCTGTGTGTCAGTGCACCTGTGTGCACCTATGTCTGGATGAGTGTATCTGTGTGTCTCTGTGTCTGTGTGAGTATATCCGTATGTCTATGTGTATCTGTGTATCTCTGTCTGTATCTCTGTGTGTCTATGTGTGTCTATGTGTGTGTCTGTGTGTCTATGTATTGTGTCTGTGTGTCTATGTATTGTGTCTGTGTGTCTCTGTGTCTATGTGTGTGTCTCTCTGTGTGTCTGTGTGTGTCTCTGTGTCTATGTATGTGTGTGTGTCTGTGTGTCTATGTATGTGTGTGTCTGTGTGTCTACGTGTGTGTCTGTGTATTTCTGTGTGTCTCTGTGTCTATGTATTTGTGTGTGTCTGTGTGTCTGTGCATGTGTGTGTGTGTGTGTGTGTCTATGTGTGTGTCTGTGTATTTCTGTGTGTCTGTGTGTTTATGTATTTGTGTGTGTTTATGTATTTGTGTGTGTTTGTGTGTCTGTGCATGTGTGTGTGTGTCTGTGTGTCAGGGCATCTGGGTGTGCCTATGTCTGGATGGGTGTATCTGTGTGTGCACACGCACGTGTGTGAGTGTGTGGGGAACTGACAGTGTGAGGTCAGGACCCTTTTTTTAACTGGTGGGGAAGTCATGGGGTTCTGGCAGTCATGCGGCAGTCTGAGGGGCTTTATGTCCAAGCATGTGGTCCTGGCTGTGGGGAGGATGTCCCTCTGGGGAAGAGGGCTATGCGCTGGGGGCCACGAGGCCAAGCACAGGACATCAGGGGACGCTGGGAGGGTGTCCAACTTTAAGGCAGGAGGGAGCGACAATCTGGGCTGGGCACTGACCATGGGGCTGGGGGGTCACCACAAGGCAGCTCCGGAGACCCCTGAGCTGTCCTCTAGCTGCAGAGTGTCTGCCCCATTTTCAGGGGATTCCAAGGTCTGGGGCAGAGGCCAGGATCCTCGTTTCTTGTCAGATTTCCAGGGAATTTGGGTACAGGTGACCTAGGAAAGGTTGGGCAGGGTGGAGGTCTGGCCTCGGCTGCAGGAAGACAGGCAGGCTCACCTAAGGGCTCTGTGTGCCCGGGGGCCACCTGCCGCGGATGGTGCAGGAAAAACCAGATGACGACCCTGGATGTGAGTAGAGGGCTGTGCCCTTGGCGTCCAGTGTGGCGGTTCCCTCCAGATGAGCCCAAGACCTCAGAGCCCATGGGAGCAGCAAGGACAGCCTTCCTCTTGCCTGGCCTCGGAGCAAAGTGAGTTCATGCAGGGGCCAGGTTTAGGGAGAGCCTGCCCTTCCTGTCTGCACCCCAGGAGCTGGATCTGCCCCAAATGGCCCAGAGATGAGGCGAAAGAACTGGGCCCCTGCAGCTAGATGCGAGGGCAGGGTTCAGGGACTCGGCGCCCGGACAGAGGGATGATTGGGAAGGACAGCGGGACATTCAGTCAGGGGCACTTCCTGGGAGTGCCACCCTGGCCTCCTGTGTGCTGTCCTTCCCTCAGGACTCACTGCTTCCTTCCTTCCCAGCGCTGCCTCTGGCCTTGCTGGTGGGGTATGAGTGCCATCTGCTCCCACCCAGATGGAGGCAGTGGGGAGGGGACCCTGTCTCATCGCATAGCTGCGACCCCACCCCACCCCAGCTCCCTGTCTCTCTCTTTCTCACACACACACATGGCCCTACACTTTCGGCTGTCTCCAGGAAGAGCTGGGTGCTCAGGGCTGTACCTGGGGAAGCTGTGGGCAGAATGTGAGAAAAACGCCACAGATGGCCCAGCCGTGCAGCCGCGAAAGCAGTGAAGTCTCAGGAGGACAGTTTCCCTTAGCGTCCCACCCCTCATGCTGCCCACACCACTCGGGTGGGGACCCTGCCTCCCCCGACCTCCTCACTCATCCCCCATACCCTTGCCAGAGGCCCACAGAGCCCTCCCCCATGCATGCTGGCAGAGAACTGCAGGAGGGCCCGGCCAGGGAGTTGGATCCACCTTTTCTGCTGTTTCACTAGAGTAGAAACTCTAGTCCTGGACTTATAATCTGTCGCTTACAGACTGGCCCACCCGGGCCCGTTACAGCCCCCATATGCTCGCGTCCACTCAGCACATCCGAGCACACGTCCACGTGGCTCCTGGCCTGGGCCTCCCTAGCTGAGACTGCAGTGTGCTTACATGCATGTATTTACACATACACACAGATACACACACACACACCCTGTTCTCACAGCGGCTCCAGGGAAGGGCTCCGGATTTCAGGGCTCTGCTCAGACCCAGAGCCTCAGGATGGGAGCTGAGGTGCTCCAGGAGTGAGATCCCCTTGAGCTGAGAGAAAGGGGGGCCTCCTGGGCACAAATCCCAGGATGAGGGAGCTTTGTGGCCACGCAGGGACAAGCGAGAGCCCTCGCTGCTGTCCTCCTTCCTTCTCCAGAGCCAGGGCAGAGACCACAACTCGCCACACCTGACACACACACACACATGACCCATACAACATCAGCACATGGATTACATGCACACAGGACGCAGCAATGCCAGACACAAGGAGACAACACGCATCCGCGTGGCACTCCTCCAACAGACACACCGCACGCCAGCAGCTGGCCACACCGCGGCCGTGCATAGCCGTCTCCACGGTCCCCAGAGCTGCCCACGGAGCCTCACTCTTGGCAGCCCATCAGCACGTTATGGTCACATGGAATGGGGGAACACACACACACACACACACACACACACGGCCTCCAAGGGCAGCCCACAGCATCTCCTGTCCAGCAGGTCTGGCCCAAGTCTGTTCATGGAAGAGAAGCCCCAACCCACTATTCTGGCAAAGTCTCAGTTTCCATATGCTTTGTTCATCCTGCAGGTGGTGAACATTTAGAGAACTCCTCAGGATTTTATCCTTCAGAAAACCATACGTTTCCCATTCTCTGACGAGCTCCTTGTCATTGCTAACCCTGTGCTCCATGGCGTGTGTGCATGTATGTGTTCTCTTAATATGGATGCACAGGGCCACTTCGTCTGACAAACCTTGAACAAGTGTGGTTCCATAGACCCACGAGAGCCCTGCAGGCCAGGAGCAGGCCTGGCTGGATAGCAGAGGGCTCGCTGTGGGAAGACACCATTCCACGTTGCTTGGAGCCACAGAAGGGGCAGCTGGAATGCTGGCCTCCAGGACAGACTGGCTGTAACCTAGACCTGTCGTGTCATCCCTTCCAATCTCTGTTTCCTGGAGGCGACTCTTTGCTCACAGGCCTGGCTTTAGCTACACTAGACCAGGTCAGGGCATATGCACAGGGCTAGAGGGTCAGAGAGGGAGTGGGGTGCTTGGAAGGTCTGCTCCAAACTTCTCTAGGACCTTTTTTGGTCTTGGTCAGATGAACAGAAGCTTGGGCGGGCTCCTGCAGGTGGACACGGAAGGGCAAAGGCAGAGGGAGCGTTCTCAGCAAATGCCTCCTATGGATTTGTTGATTTCTAATGAGGATTTGGACTGGACTTTTGCGAGGCTCTTGGGGCACACTGGCACTGGCTAGAGGACTTTTGGCCTTTGGCCTAATGCTGAGAGGTGTGCTGAGGGGTCAGTGGGCCCCCTCCCTGCCTGGGAGCTGGGCCCAGGTCAGCCCTTTCTCTAAACCAGCTGGTTTTAATTCTCCTGCTCGAGAGGTATGGGGCTAAATTGTGTCTGTAGCCTTGTGGTTAATTAAGCCTTGTTGAGGTCTGGTGTTTCCGAGTGTGTGCTTCTGTGTGAGTACATGCCTCGAAGTCTGTGTGTATACCTCTATGTGTGCATCTCTACGTGTGTCTATGTGAGTCTCAGTATGTTTCCATATGTGCATCTGAGAAAAGTGTTTATATATGTTGTTATATCTGTATTTTGGGGTGTGTGTACTCTGTGCTCAGTCACTCAATCATGTCCGACTCTGTGACCCTATGGACTGTAGCCCTCCAGGCACCTCTGTCAATGGGATTCTCCAGGCGAGAATACTGGAGTGGTTGCCTTTCCCTTCTCCAGGGGATCCATATTCAAGTGTGTTCCTATGTGTGTCTGTGAGTGTATATTTCTTTGTGTGTGTATATATGTGTGTGTCAGTGTATCTGTGTATCTATAAGAGGGTGTGTTTGTGCGAGTTGCCTCTGTGTGTCTGTAATGTGTATGTGTACTTGTGTGTGTGCACGTGTTTCCAGAGCCTCTGTGAAAAATGGTGTGGAATGATTTAAGAAAACGTTAGCCTGTAATGTCACAGGGCTTCAGCATCCCCATCTGTAAAGTGACGGCGATGGGAAAGATGATTTTTTTTTATTTACTTCCATAAAGGGAGCTGCAGTCATGGAAATGAGGTGGGCTTGAGAATATGACAGATTTGGTTGCAAATCCTGGCTCTGTGTCTCCGTAGCGTGTAAGCTCCGTCGAGTTGCTGCTCTCCGAGCTTCCGTTCCCTTGGCATTCAAAGGGGCACCGTGACATCTCAGTCACAGTTTCGTCACGAGGATTGGATGAGATAAAATAAGCAAAAGTCCTATGGATGTGCCATGTGGTAGGTCCTTTGTCAATAGTCCCTCCGGTCCATCCTTGGGCCCTGAGGTCAGCACGAGCAGCCTGTTTCTGACGGAGCAGGACTTTCAGAGCTCCCTGTGGTCTGATGCGGGTGCCGGCACTGAAGACATGACATTGAGCCTGGAGATTTTAACTTTCACACCTCGCTTCCCTCCTCTCAGCTCCTTCCAACTCACAGTGGCCCTAAGAGGTGGGGTGAGCAGAGGTCACTGCCGTGATTCTAGAGAGGAGAGAGCTCTGAGCTGGGCATCCAGGCAGGGCGAGGACCAGGTGTCCAGCTCCATGTTTGGTGCACCAGGCACAACTGCAGTGGGCAGTGTCCAGGGCCCCAAACACTGCCTGCTCCCAGGGGCCCCTCAGAGGATCAAGCTCTCTTGCACTGTCAGGCCTAAAGCAAAGGAGACTTCTCAAGACCCGCGAAGCATACAGACCATCTACTGGACAGCAGTCTTTGGCACAGAATCAGAGGAGGTGGCTGGTGGCCGATTCCACCCTTTGGAGGAATCATGAAGGAATCGTGGCCAGTCACTCCTTTGAGTTGGCTCTGATCTGCCTGTAAGGAGCAGATGCCCCCTTTGCTCAAAGAGCCGATGCTGTGGGTGGCCAAGGCCGGATTCGATGTCACCCACCTTATCTATAGGATTTGACTCTATGTGGTGCTTGCTGATTTCCCCAAATCCAAACCATCCCAGAGCAGAGTGGTGGGGCCCCAAGGGCAGGGGAGCAGACGCCCCGGAGTTACTTGATGGACTCAGTCTCCCAAGGAGATGCATCCACTTGTACATTTAACTTTGCACAGGTTGGTAGGGAAACAAACAAACCAGACGGCCATTCCTTAAATCACTGCTGCCCTTCGGCCAGTGGCTGCCCAGCAGGCCAGGCCCCAGGAATCTGCCTGCTTGGCCAGCAGCCAGGCCTCTGCACCCTCTGGTTTGCCCAGGCCCCTTCCCGGGCTCACCAGCACCCGTTCTGAGTCTGAGCCGCTCTGCTGAACCCTGGCAGGATTTGACCAGGTTGTAATTTTCCTTCATGATCCCTTTTTCATTTTTCTTTATAAAAAAGGTATCAGCTGTACCTGATTGCAAGAGGGATGAAAGAAGTAATAGACAAGAAAGCACTTTACAGATTAAAATGCTATATGAATGGAAGGCATAGTAAAACACAAATGAAATATATAATTTAACATCCATGATACAGTCTATAAGATGCAAGGTCTGACTTTAAATGACCCAAACACCTTTGGTACATAGGTTATATAGGTATGGTAAACGCTAAGATATAGGACTTAATTTGGTATATAATGTGATTTAGAGTACATACTGTGATCCATCAGATTATATAATACCTTATGACATATCACTTTCCTCTGTGCTAGGAATGTGATATGTC
>SPDY01015034.1:131950-144710 GCA_006461725.1 Moschus chrysogaster | reverse complement strand
ATGCAAGGTCTTTCCATATCTACAGGGCTTCCCTGGTAGCTCAGCTGGTAAAGAGTCTGCCTGCAATACAGGAGACTTCAGTTCAATTCCTGGGTCAGGAAGATCCCCTGGAGAAGGGATAGGCTACCCACTCCAGTATTCTTGGGCTTCCCAGGTAGCTCAGATGGTAAAGAATCTGCCTGCAATGTGGAAGACCTGGGTTCAATCCCTGGCTTGGGAAGATTTCCTGGAGGAGGGCATGGCAACCCACTCCAGTATTCTTGCCTGGGGAATCCCCATGGACAGAGGAACCTGGCTACAGCCCATGGGGTCACAAAGATGTGGACATGACTGACTGACTAAGCACAGCACAATCTACTGAATTACCCTTTGATTTACTCACTTGAGAATTTTTTTTCTTAAGCTTCAACTGTGTACTCTGTTCTATATACAGGGAAACCAAGAGAAGGAGAAAACCTTGTCCCTTGAGGGAAGTTTTTGGGGACTGAGAATTCCCCACTAGAAACAATAAAGCATGATTAAGATAAATTATAGTTAGGAGCTAGATCAGGCGTTATAGACAGTTGGGCATGGTTGAATGAAGTAGGTTTAGATGGGACTGAGGTTTGCCCTGGGAGGAGCTGAGATCTGCCCTGAATTTTTGCTCTTGGAATCGCCCAGACAAGGTTGATGTGACTGAAGTCAGAATGAGTACTATAAGTACTGCAGAAGGAGAAAATGGGTGGATTGCCGAAACTGGAGCAAACCGAAGGCTGGCCTTAAATGTGAGGTAACCTCGATTCTGTGATGGTGATGCAAAGGGAAATTCCTACTCTTTACCTGTCGAGCTGCCTGATTCTTTCATTAGCATTGTCCATGTCAGATGGCAATTTTCTATCTCCAGGCAATTCCACCATCAACTTTGTGGGCCGACATGATGCTCTGCTTACATAGCTGATGTTTAATAAGTATATTGAATCATTGAACAAATGATTAATAAATAGACAGCTTTGAGCATATCTGCTAAGCCAAACGACTTCAGATGTTTTGGTATGATTCTTTTTGACTCAACTTGGTTTATTCCAACCCTGAATCTGAGTGGGATAGGAGATTCTAACAACAAATGCTACTTTTCAATCACTGGGCAGTGTTCCTCTTCTCTCTGTCTGTCATCAGTGTTCACATAGCCTCACTCAAATCCAGCTAGACACAGCAATTATTTATTTTGCCATTTATGTGGTTAGATGCTATGGAACGATCAAGCCAAAAAATGTCACCCTTGCCTTCCAAGAATTTAAAATTAGTCATTGTTTTCTATGATGAGCAGTGAAGACTTCCTCAGGAAGGAAGAAATTTTAGATCTAATTATAATAGCACATCCCTGAAAATGCATACAATCTGGTTTCTTTCCTAAATATCAGCGCTGTGATCCATCATTAGATTATACCTTTCAGAGGGTAAACCACCAGAGGAAAAGAATTGGATATTCCTGAGACATATGTAACACTCTCTCAAGTTGTGGATCCCTTCACCCAACCAAGAATCCCATCACCCAAAACAAAGGTCAGGCCAAAGGTCAGGGCACCCACACCCCACCCTACACCACATTCTAGAGGAATGTGGTGACTCAGTGTTGTTTAGTCGTTCAGTTATGTCTGACTCTTTGACCCCATGGACTGTAGCCTACCAGGCTTCTCTGTCCATGGGATTTCCCAGGCAAGAATAATGAAGTGGGTTGCCATTTTCTTCTCCAGGGGATCTTTCCGACCCAGGGATTGAACCTGGGTTTCCTGTATTGTAGGCAGATTGTTTACCACTGAGCCATCTGGGACGCCAACATTAGAACTTCTTGAGCTCAAACTTGTTCAGTTCAGTTCAGTCGCTCAGCTGTGTCTGACTCTTTGCGACCCCATGAATCACAGCACGCCAGGCCTCCCTGTCCATCACCAACTCATGGAGTTCACTCAAACTCATGTCCATCGAGTCGGTGATGCCATCCAGCCATCTCATCCTCTGTCGTTCCCTTCTCCTCCTGCCTCCAACCCCTCCCAGCATCAGCGTCTTTTCCAATGAGTCAACTCTTCGCATGAGGTGGCCAAACTTGTTACCATATCCTAAAACTCCAGGATATGATTGAATGTGCAGTCTTACAGCTTCTACAGAAGGGCCTCGTAGGTGGGGTCTCAGCTTCCAGAGGACAGTTTCCTGTCCTGGGGATCCCTCTGGAGTCCGGCTACATCCTGGGTCAGGAGCCCTGCTCCTCAGCTCAGTCCCCAGCTACGTCTGAGGAATCTGGGACTGGGACCCATGCTAAGATGCTTTCAGAATCTGGTCTTCCCTCTTTCTCTTTCTCTGCATCCAGAACGATGGGATACTTAGACTTCTTCCAAACTCCCAAGATGTTGGCCTTTGAACCTGCGCTGGTTGCTCTGGTCTTTTCCCGCTTGAATGTGCTGGTGCCTTGAGGGCTGGACAACCGTCTGTCATATGCCATGATGACGACAAGTCCACCAACCTTCTTGTCTGCTCTAGCTGGGTGATGATAAGGATAATAAGGCAGACAGCCCTGAACTTTGTGATGACTTTATAATCCAGTAAACACCCAGCAGGGTGGAATTGGAGGCAGCAAGACTCATATTGGAGAAGTAATGAACAAAATCAGACACAGCCCAGGAAGTGAGGGCAGGCTCCCCCTAGTGTTGGGACAGAAGATGCCCAGGTGTAATAGGACAGCTTTCGGGACTGGACCTGCATGGAGTCCAAACCAGAAGAGTTAAAGGGAAAGAGGGCGGCTGGACATAATTCTTAAGGCTGGAATCTCCCCACGTTTGCTCTTCCCAAGTGATTCTGTGGGCCTGATAAAACGCAGAAACGTTTTATCAAGTCCTGCTGTTGGCATGATTTAGCTCTCTTCGGGCCAATCCCCAGCTTTCCCTTTCCCCCGACAGAGAGCATGAGTGGACCCAGGGTTGGCATGGAGGGCTTAGGACCAGGGCTGTGTCTGCACCATCCCCTGCTGCTCCCTGAACTGGGTTAGGGCCCAGCCCACACCTCCTTCTCCTAGCAAACCCACTCACCCTGCCCCCATTAGCCTCTACCCTATCCTCATGTCTCCTTCCACAATGCAGAACAGCATCACCAGAGGCTGGATTAATTGTTGATCATTTTGTGGGATTCCCTGGTGGCTCAGATGGTAAATCATCTGCCTGCAATGTGGGAGACCTGGGTTCAATCCCTGGGTAGGGAAGATCCCCTGGAGAAGGAAATGGCAACCCACTCAAGTACTCTTGCCTGGAAAATTCCACAGACTGAGGAGCCTGGTAGGCTACAGTCCATGGGGTCACAAAGAGTCAGACATGACTGAGTGACTTCCCTTTCACTTTTGTGGATAGCCCTGGCTTCCTAGTATGCTAGTATTTGTATTTTTTTTGTGTGTGTGTTTTTAAGCTGGATATCTTGTTGCTGGTCCACAGCAGGTCCTTTGTTAAGTTTGTTGATTAACAGTTTAATGTTTCCTCTTTTTCCATGCCACTTGCATACCCACCCTCCTCAGTAATTTCTCCTGACAGTCAGAAATAGGGTGGGGCTAAATTAATTGCCCTTTTCTGTTCTCCATTAGAGCTCTGCTTGAGTGTTGATTTTCTAAGCTGCCTTTTTGGTTGGCCTGAACCGACTCCAATGCATCAGAAATGCCAATAGTGTCTTGACCCTCTGGGATATAAAAATGGTTTTATCTATGTGTCATGTTTGTAATTTTGGTTGGATCATTCTAGTAATAACATATTTGAAGACAGCCAGGCACCAGCTGGGAATACTGGGAAGCAGAAGACCTAGCGTGAATAAGGTCTAAAGCTGTCAGTGGAAGGACTGACCTGTCCCATAGAACATTTGAGAAGAAGATTCAGGCCTGTGAGCAAAGCGCAGTGCCCCCTGGCTCAACAGTCACGAGCCACATTTCAGTAGTAGAGGCTGGATCAGCTGTGGGGTACTGAGACAGGTGACACTTATGAAGGCAGGAGCAAAGTCATTCAGTAGACACTGAGACAATCGCTAGTTAGGGACCCATCCCCAGTCATCTAGAAGGGAATGCCAAGAGCTAAGAAGCACCACATCCTAGGAGGACTGGTGTGGCTTTCTTCTTCCCTTCTATCTTTACTTCCTTCACCGAATAATTAATGAACATGCCAGTAACTGCTGGGTCCTGGGACAAGCTGGTGCATGAACAGACAACATTTGCTCTTGGAGCTTGAAGGGGAAGACTAAAAGTGATCAACAACTGCATGAAATAATTACAAATTGTGAAGGAAATAGTGCTAAGAGAGCAAATAACTGCTGGTCGGGGTGGCTGGAGAACCTTACCTAAAGCATGGAGAACAGTGTTTGGTGTGGATGACCAGGAAAGCAGAGTTATGAAGGATGAGTTGGAGTCATCCAGGTTCAGAAGGTAGAAGAGAGAAATGCAGTGGAGAGAAGAGCATATGCAAAGGTCCTGAGGCAGAAGAGCTTTGGCTTGTTGAAGGAAGTAAAGAGGATCAGGATGGTGGGAGAATGAGCAAGGGGAAGAGGACAGGTTACTAAAGCTGCCATAGCTAAGGGAGCTGTAAAGGTACAGAACTTGTACAAACAAACAAACCTAGTATTTAGTGGCATAAAATAATTTCTTATGATTATTATGGGGTTTCCCTGGTGGCTTGGATGGTAAAAATCCACCTGCAATGCAGGAGACCCAGTTTTGATTCCTGGGTTTGGAAGATCCCCTGAGAAGGGAAAGGCTACCCACTCCAGATTTCTTACCTGGAGAATTCCATGGACAGAGGAGCCTGGCAGGCTACAGTCCATGGGATTGCAAAGAGATGCACACAACTGAGCAACTAACACTTTCACTTTCTTTCATGATTATCATTATTTCTTATGATTCTGTGTAGTTCTTCCAATCTGGACATGTAGCTGGGGTTAGATGGCCCAGAATGGCTTCCCTTACAGGTCTAGGGCCTTAGCCAGGAAAGCAAGGATGGCGGGGGCAGCTGGCCTCCCTCTTCAAGAGTTTGCTCCTTCTTTTATAGGAAGCCCAGGCTTGTTCACATGGTGTTTGCAGATTCCTAGCTAGAGAGGGCAAGCTCCATTGAACATGAGTTTCCAAGCCTCTGCTTGGATCACAGTTGCTAATACATATTCCATTGGCCAAAGCAAGTCACACAGCCACATTCTGTGCTAAAAGCCAGAAAAATCCATCTATTGATGGCAGGAACTGAACAGCATGGATGTTTTCAATACAACTGCAGGAATGAAAGCAGAAGCTTTGTTCATTGGGCACCAGGTCCAAGTTGGAGTTCATTCGATCGTTTCTCCCTTCCTTTCTTCCTTTTCTTAAATAAAAAATTACCCCAGGTATGACAGGTGCTATCTCAGACCTGCTACTGAGTAAGCATGGATGGTGCAGTCAGGTAGTTCATATTATAATGTGGGAGGTACACAAACAGCCTTGTGCAGTGCACACATGCACCTTGCATGGGTGGCCGCACCAAATAGTGGAGCATCTCCACAGTGGAGGTGAGCCCTGGTGTAATGACGAGAGACATAGAGGAAGCCTGACCCTACAGTGAGGTCTGGGAAGGAGGCTTTCCTTGGAGGGGTGATGCTTGAGCTGATTCCTGAGGAATAAGAAAGTGAAGGCAGGCACTCGGGGAACAGCAGTGGAGCACGCAGACATCTGAGGCCAGTGATGACTGGAGGCTGAGCCTGAATGTGTGGACCTGCAGGTTCAACCCCTCTGCTTCAGGCCATGTTTGGTCCTGAGCACCATCTGAATGCACAGTGGTGGTGATGGTGGTGATGACGGTGGTGAGATCAAGGGAGTCCAGCAGAGCAGACAAGTTGGGGCAGGACAGGATCGAACAGTGACTGCAGACCGTCACAATGTCTGTGTCTGCACCCTGTGCCCAAAGCTCATTGCAACTGGTGCCAGGAATCTCCCATTAGACTGCGGGCCCCTGGGTCACAGAGTCAATGCAGGGCCCCAGGACCTCCTTGCTAGAAATAGGTTCCCAATTCCCTCGTACAGATTGTATCCTGAAGGGACAATGGGTGTAAGTACATCATTCTCCGCCCCCTCCATGTGTGGAAAGGGAGGGGGCTGGGGGGCTGCTGAGGAAGAGAAAGCATCTCAGGAAATGTGTATATTTATCCTGGCCTCGCCTTAAGAAAACCCAACCACCGATCCATCAAAAATGAATTTGAGTCTGGATAACAGTAGCGTTTAAGGCGATGCTCTTCCCTTGTATTGATTCTCTGTGGGTTGAAATGGAACAATTTTAGAAATGTAGTCTTAGGTTTCCTTAATCTGTGTGGCTCTGGGAGGAAAAGGCTGTTGTCGCTCATGCTAATAACCACAAGGAACACGATTCTAAAGTGCTTAGCTGGAAAATGAATTCCAGAAGCCAGCCCTCGCCATGCCTCCAGGGAAGATGTTTCCTAAAAAGTCAGCCCCTCCCCACTTTTTTTTTCCTTCAAGGGAGCTGCTTCAGGTGCAGGATCACCTGGGAAAGAAAAATTAACATGCAGAATTGAGGATTTCCAGAAAGTGGTGAATTGGCGTGGGGTGGGGTCCTCAATGTCATTGCTGAGTGAGGGGGTGTTGCTTGTGCAGTTGACTTTGGAAGCCCAAGAGAGGCCTCGACCTCTCACCATCCAAAGTATGTATTTTCTTGGAGTTTAATTATAAGATGTTGACATTTTAGATTTAAGGCACTGAAGGTACCTGTTCAAATGAGTATGATGCTTGACTGTCTTGTGTTGAGGTAGCATCAGTCATCTCTCAGGGTGCTGAGATGAGACATAAGGTAGGTGGAGAGAAGAGAAAGAAGAGAAGTGTGTTGCAGTGGGGGCATTTGCCTGCAAAGAGAGCAGGGTGGAACCAGCAAAGGACAGTGAGTGGCAATGGTATGCCTGGGTTCGGGATCTAACTACAGTGAGGCTGCTGCTGCTGCTGTTGCTAAGTCACTTCAGTCGTGTCCGACTCTGTGTGACCCCATAGACGGCAGCCTACCCTCAAAAGGGAGCTCTGGATCTGCTAAAGGAAGTTGTATCTGTTTGTAGTTTGGGCTGAGCTTCCTAAAGCTCAACAAGTCCTGAAGACTTGTGTCCCAATCCTTTGATTGTGGGTTTCCCAGGTGTTGCTAGTGATCAAGAACTTGCCTGACAATGCAGGAGACATAAGAGACAAGTGTTCGATCCCCGGGTAGGAAGATCCCCTGGAGGAGGGCATGGCAACCCACTCCAGTATTCCTGCCTGGAGAATCCCATGGACAGAGGAGGCTGGTGGGCTACAGTCCGTAAGGTCATGAAGAGTCAGGCATGACTGAAACGACTTAGCATGCACGCACACACCTTTGATTGTAGGGAAGGTAGGGAGGTCAATAGCTCTTTTCCCTCAGAACTTGCCTTTTTGCCACTGGCAACTAGCAGAGCCCTTGTGGGTATTTGCATAAATATGATCTCTATTTGATAAAGCGTTGGCACAGTTTTCAGTGTCCCTTGGAGGAGCAATCTGTCTTGTGGCATTTCCCTTCTTTGTACCTGAGGTTTGTCACTTCACACTTCTCTTCCTTCTCACCTCCCACTTGTCCTGACCCAGATCTGGGGGGCCAGAGCAGGGGAGGAGGTTGGAGGGTGATGAAGGATGGATGACTTCTCTTCCAGGAAGGGTTCAAGTCCTGCCTGATTCAGGGAGTGGCCTTCCTTTCCCCCTTCCCAGGCAGCCATGCATCTCCAGAGTAACACTTGGCTTCACCACAAGTAATTTGCTTCTAACAACTGTGATCCATTTCTCCATCAGCAGCTTGCATGGGGCATGGCCTGAGTGCATTGCAGACTCAGGCCTCAGGATGCAGATGGGGTGGCCTCCCTGAATATTCACCAGCTGGCCAGAGCTCTGGGGAATAGGACTCCCCTGTCATGTTTTTCAGACTCTTTAGGGTGGAAGATGCTCACTTCACAATGAGTTGGGGTTTACATCAGGTGGGGTTCCCACAGACACATGCTGAACCTCCTAGGACAGAAACTCAGGAGAGCGGGGCTGTGTTGAGACTGTGATGCTCAGGGTCTGGGTGGCTTTTCAGATTCCAAGCAGGCTGGCTCTAATTCCTGGGTTATCTTGGTGCCCCTTTAGAAGCAGGAGCTCATAATCTCCTGTTCGCTCCATTAATAACCATCATTTCTACTACTACTCTGTCTGGTTTTAGCATTTTTGTTTACTTGCAGCTTTTGCTTATTTGAGCAAACTTAAGACTTAAAGCCTTGCAGACTGGCTGCTTTTGGTGTGATTTATGTGGTCCCATTATCAACTGGCTCACTTTCTTTCTCCCCATAAAATTTTTTTCAGCAGAGGAAATAAGATATATTCATCCGATTACCAGTGAGCCTGTTTGCTCACAATTTGGGTGCCCACCCCTTCAAAGACCGGTGGCAGACATTGTCTTTTCCTGAGTTAGGTGCTCAGCCCAGATCTGGTCCAATCCAACCAGCTGTGGCAGTGGGTTGTGGGAGAGGCTGCTGTACAACCAAAGGGACCTNGGATTTCCAGAAAGTGGTGAATTGGCGTGGGGTGGGGTCCTCAATGTCATTGCTGAGTGAGGGGGTGTTGCTTGTGCAGTTGACTTTGGAAGCCCAAGAGAGGCCTCGACCTCTCACCATCCAAAGTATGTATTTTCTTGGAGTTTAATTATAAGATGTTGACATTTTAGATTTAAGGCACTGAAGGTACCTGTTCAAATGAGTATGATGCTTGACTGTCTTGTGTTGAGGTAGCATCAGTCATCTCTCAGGGTGCTGAGATGAGACATAAGGTAGGTGGAGAGAAGAGAAAGAAGAGAAGTGTGTTGCAGTGGGGGCATTTGCCTGCAAAGAGAGCAGGGTGGAACCAGCAAAGGACAGTGAGTGGCAATGGTATGCCTGGGTTCGGGATCTAACTACAGTGAGGCTGCTGCTGCTGCTGTTGCTAAGTCACTTCAGTCGTGTCCGACTCTGTGTGACCCCATAGACGGCAGCCTACCCTCAAAAGGGAGCTCTGGATCTGCTAAAGGAAGTTGTATCTGTTTGTAGTTTGGGCTGAGCTTCCTAAAGCTCAACAAGTCCTGAAGACTTGTGTCCCAATCCTTTGATTGTGGGTTTCCCAGGTGTTGCTAGTGATCAAGAACTTGCCTGACAATGCAGGAGACATAAGAGACAAGTGTTCGATCCCCGGGTAGGAAGATCCCCTGGAGGAGGGCATGGCAACCCACTCCAGTATTCCTGCCTGGAGAATCCCATGGACAGAGGAGGCTGGTGGGCTACAGTCCGTAAGGTCATGAAGAGTCAGGCATGACTGAAACGACTTAGCATGCACGCACACACCTTTGATTGTAGGGAAGGTAGGGAGGTCAATAGCTCTTTTCCCTCAGAACTTGCCTTTTTGCCACTGGCAACTAGCAGAGCCCTTGTGGGTATTTGCATAAATATGATCTCTATTTGATAAAGCGTTGGCACAGTTTTCAGTGTCCCTTGGAGGAGCAATCTGTCTTGTGGCATTTCCCTTCTTTGTACCTGAGGTTTGTCACTTCACACTTCTCTTCCTTCTCACCTCCCACTTGTCCTGACCCAGATCTGGGGGGCCAGAGCAGGGGAGGAGGTTGGAGGGTGATGAAGGATGGATGACTTCTCTTCCAGGAAGGGTTCAAGTCCTGCCTGATTCAGGGAGTGGCCTTCCTTTCCCCCTTCCCAGGCAGCCATGCATCTCCAGAGTAACACTTGGCTTCACCACAAGTAATTTGCTTCTAACAACTGTGATCCATTTCTCCATCAGCAGCTTGCATGGGGCATGGCCTGAGTGCATTGCAGACTCAGGCCTCAGGATGCAGATGGGGTGGCCTCCCTGAATATTCACCAGCTGGCCAGAGCTCTGGGGAATAGGACTCCCCTGTCATGTTTTTCAGACTCTTTAGGGTGGAAGATGCTCACTTCACAATGAGTTGGGGTTTACATCAGGTGGGGTTCCCACAGACACATGCTGAACCTCCTAGGACAGAAACTCAGGAGAGCGGGGCTGTGTTGAGACTGTGATGCTCAGGGTCTGGGTGGCTTTTCAGATTCCAAGCAGGCTGGCTCTAATTCCTGGGTTATCTTGGTGCCCCTTTAGAAGCAGGAGCTCATAATCTCCTGTTCGCTCCATTAATAACCATCATTTCTACTACTACTCTGTCTGGTTTTAGCATTTTTGTTTACTTGCAGCTTTTGCTTATTTGAGCAAACTTAAGACTTAAAGCCTTGCAGACTGGCTGCTTTTGGTGTGATTTATGTGGTCCCATTATCAACTGGCTCACTTTCTTTCTCCCCATAAAATTTTTTTCAGCAGAGGAAATAAGATATATTCATCCGATTACCAGTGAGCCTGTTTGCTCACAATTTGGGTGCCCACCCCTTCAAAGACCGGTGGCAGACATTGTCTTTTCCTGAGTTAGGTGCTCAGCCCAGATCTGGTCCAATCCAACCAGCTGTGGCAGTGGGTTGTGGGAGAGGCTGCTGTACAACGAAAGGGACCTGAGTGAGAAGAGTTCTTGGAGGGGATTTATACTGGAGCCTTCTGTTAGTTTGTCCTTTTGTCTTAGTGGCTCAGGACTTCTGATGTCTAGTGCAGTGCCCAGCAAGACTCAATATTCAGCAACTATTTGTGGAATAAATAAATGTGCACTACCTATGTTATCATGAAAATCTCTTTTTTTTCACTAACGTAGATTATGAGCATTTTTGGCAAGTATGCATGTGTGGTAAGTCACTGCAGTTATGTCGGATTCTTTGAGATCCCTTGGACTGTAGCCCGCCAGACTCCTCTGTCCATGGGATTCTCCAGGCATAAATACTGGAGTGGGTTGCCATGCCCTCTTCCAGGAGGTCCTCCTGATCCAGAGTGAAGCTGTATCTCTTATATCTCCTGCATTGACAGGTGGATTCTCTACCACTATCACCACCTGGGAAGCCCAGGTATACAATTAGAGATTACTAAATGCCTTTAGGCATTTACTGCTTGGTAAACAGAGAAACATAACAGAGAAACATTAGAGGGTATGGCTCACCAGCCCTGATGGGGACTTTAGAGGACTTTAGGTCAGTTTGTCCAATAGGAAGTAATTTTTAGACCTTAGAATTAGGAGACCGAGCAGGTGGGGAGGACCTGAGGAAATAAAACAAGATCTTATTTTTAGGGGCCTTGTGGGCAGAGCATGGACTCACTTGACTATAAGGAGAAAAATGACCCTCTTAAACCTCATTAACTCAAACTCCACTAATTTAGAGTAAGCAATCACTCAGACCCACTGAGCTGAATTTTGCTTTTGCTCTTTGAAAAATGTATCTATCAAGTCAGCGAGCAGTGTCAGATGGGAAGCAGGAGGTGGGAACGGGGGGCGGGATCCGGCTGGCTGCTGACTGCCAAGCTCAGTGTCAATGCTCAGGAAGCCCTCCCTGAATTCTTGATCCAAAGACACTCAGGCCCTTCTGTGCCTGCCACCTTCCGTCATGGCCCTTAGCACAATGCAAAAGATTGGGAAACCCTCGAGGACAATGCCCCCAGTCCCTTTTTCTCTGTATCTCCCGATCAGAACCTGCCTAAATAAATGTTTTATTTCAGTGAATAATTAAAGCAAAGCTTCCACAGAACAGTCTTTACATAAAAAGGAATGTTGTGTTCATTTCAAATAGGCATTTTCTTCCATTCCGTTCAGTCACTCAGTCGTGTCCGACTCTGCGACCCCATGGACTGTAGTCTACGAGGCTTCTCCGTCCATGGGATTCTCCAGGCAAGAATACTGGAGTGAGTTACCATTTCCTTCTCCAGGGGATCTTCCCGACCCAGGGATCGAACCTGGGTCTCCTGCATTGGGGGCAGATGCTTTAACCTCTGAGCCACCAGGGAAGCCCAGGCATTATCTTAGGAGTTAAGTTTTATTGTTCTTAGCCACATCCTGGACAAACTGGTCTCCCAGACCTAGTATTATCATTGTACAGTCAGTGTTGAAAAGGAAACTTGATGGTGGGATTAAAGTCAATAGCTTTTGAGTAGTTAAAACTATTGCTAATTAGAAGTTAATGTTGTATCTCACTTACTTACAAACGTATCTACCCCCTCCCTCACTCTGGGATATTAGGTCATGAAGATAAAAATAGATAAATGAGTGAATGTTTTATAGCCTTCCTCATTGTGGTTCAGGTTCTTTACCTTGTGTTGTGACAAGTTGCCTCCTGGTGGGATTGGGTTCAAAGAGGGTAGGTATGATGGAATTCGGCAGCCTGGACAGACTCAGCTGGAGCCCAGCTAAAGGCAAGAACATCCCTAGATGGGCAAACCTAAGGGCAAGGGTAGATGGAAGGCTGGCTTTGCAGGAAAGACTGTTATGGTAAGTGCTGGGAGCAGCCAGATGATGCCCTGACAAACATCCTCAGGGAAGTCCTAGAAAGGCCAGGAAGAGGGATCCTGTGTCAGCAACTGAGGATCTGGCCAGCAGGTGGCATCCCAGGAATGTTGGCCGGTTCCAGCCTTCTACCCATAGGAGCTATTATAGTGCAAGTCTAGTAAGCTCCTGTAAAGGAGCAAGGTGGAGATCCAGTTCTGGAGGGAATAGAGAGCAGAGAATGCCTTTAGGTGCAAAGAAAAAGAAATGAATGCATTTTCCAGAACTGTGGTGGGTATTATTTGGTCACAAGGATGAAATAGTATCCCAATAATAGTACTGAGATATGATGTAAAGGCCAG
>SPDY01015032.1:44406-54453 GCA_006461725.1 Moschus chrysogaster | reverse complement strand
CATCCTCCATCCCGACAAGGCATTGCCTTCTAGCCAGTGCTATTGCTGAGTCATTAAAGGCCATTTCATGGTTCTTCAAGATAGTGGGGGATGTGCTAAGACAAGTGAATTCCATAGGCATGAGCATATTGAAGCACTTAATTTGCTGTGAAGTTAAGTCCCTTTATCAGAGGCAATGCTGTGTAAAATATCGTGATGCTGGATAAGACAGTCTGTAGGTCCATGAATGGTAATTTTGGTGTAAGTATTATGTTCACAGAAGACAAATCCATAGCCAGAGTAAATGTCTATTCCTGTAAGATGCATCTCTAGCCCCATGGCAGCTACTAATACTAGGTATCTGCAACCTATAAATTGAAAAAAGGCAGAGGGAAAAATTAAACCTAAACAAAGGCATAAGGCTAGAATGAGTGCTGTGGTACTAGAGTCTGAGTTGTTAGTATATATACACGTTTATGTATTGTCTTAGTCTGTTCAGGCTGCCATAAATACCAAACACTGGGTGGCTTAAATGAAAGAAATATATTTTCTCACAGTTCTAGAAGCTGGAAATGTGAAATCAGAGCATCCACACGTTCAGGTTCTGGTGAGCGCCACAGTAAGTGTAGTTACAGTGTCTCCATACACAGTTATTAACTAGATTCCCCACACTGTGTATTTTATCCCTGTGCCTCATTTATTTTGCAGCTGGAAGTTTGTACTTGTTAATCTCCCTCATCCGTTTCTTCCACCTGCCTTTGACAACCCCCTGTTTGTTCTCTGTATCTACATGATATAGATGACTTCTTTATTCAGTCATCTGTTGATGGGCACTTGGGTTTAACATAATTTGACTACTGTAAATAATGCTGCAGTGGACATGGGGTGCATGTATCTGTTTCAATAGTGTTTTCGTTTTCTTCAGATATATACCCAGGAGTGTAATTGGTTGTTTATATAATAGTTCTATTTTCAGTTTATTGAAGAATCTCCATACTGTTTTTCATAGCAGCAACACCAATTTGTATTCCCACCAATACCATAAGTGTTCCCTTTTCTACACATCCTTGCCAACACTTGTTATTTGTCATCTTCTGTTAATAGCCATCCTGATAGGTGTGACATGCAGTTTCTTTGTGGTTTTGATTTGCATTTCCATGTTGAGAATCTTTTCATTTACCTATTGGCCATTTGTATGTTTCTTTGGAATGATGTCTATTCAGATTTTCTGCCCATTTTTTAATTGAGTTGTTTTTTGACGTTGAGTCATGTGAGTTCTTTGTATATTTTGGATATTAACTCCTTATCAGGTATTCATTTGCAGATATCTTCTTCTGTCCTGTAGGTGACCTTTTCATTTTATTGATAGTTTTCTTCTCTGTCCAAAAGGTTTTCAGTTTGATATAATACCATTTGTTTATTTTTGCTTTTGTTTCCTTTGCCTGAGGACAGATATCCAAAAAAATATTGGTAGTATTGATGTCAAAGAGCATACTCTCTGTGTTTTCTTCTAGAAGTTTTATCATTTCAGGTCTTATGTTTAAGTCTTTAATCCATTTTGAATTTATTTTTGTGCATGGTGTGAAAAGTATTGTCCACTTTGTTTCTTTGACCACGTTGTTGTTGTTTAGTCTTTAAGTCATGTCTGACTCTTGCTACCCCATGGACTGTAGCCTGCTAGGCTCTCTGTCCATGGGATTTCCAAAGCAAAATTACCAGAGTGGGTGGCCATTTCTTTCTCCAGGGGATCTTCCCGAAACAGGGCTCGAACCACGTCTCCTGCATTGTGGGCAGATTCTTTACCAATGAGCCACTGGGGAAGCCCTTTTTGGCATGCAGCTGTTCAGTTTCCCCAACATTATGTACTGAAGAGGCTTTTCCCCATTGTATGTTCTTGTCTTCTATGTCATAGGTTAATTGCCCATATAAATATGGATCCATTTCTGGGCTCTGTTCTATTCCATTGGTCTGTGTGTCTTTGAAACTTTACTGGAAAATCTAAAAGTATTCCAAAATAAAAACTGTATTTTTAAAAACAGGAAAGTATAAAGACATAATAACAAGCAAATGAAACACAGAAAACATAGTTTTTTTAGAAGATTAATCTTGATTTTAAAATGTATTCATTAGTCTGTGACTTAGTGTGATCTCATAGTAGCTGCATTACTACAGCAATAAGAAATGATGGGGTTGTAAATAGAACGTCAGTGCACTGAATCTCAATGACACCTACTAAAATATCCTCCACAGAATATTAACTTCAAGTGTTTCATTTTTTTATTTGCTTTTTTGTTTCCTTGTAAAATGGTACACAGGAATTACTTTGGCTAAACTGGAATGGAAAAAAATGGGTTTATTGCTCATGGAAGAGGAGAAAGATGAGTAATTGTTTTGAATTCCTTGTGCTTTGGTATAAGATTATATAATCCTTATTCTTTGTTAATGAAGTGAAGGGCAAAAATGCTGGATGGTGTAAAAAAGTAATGGGTTTATTAAAGAAATCAAGAGATCTTGTAGTTCATCCAGAGAACCAATCAGGAAACTCACAAAGAGAACCAGAAAAGGCTGTAGTTCTACATGAAAGTGAAATTTTTACCCATGAGATAGTTTACTATTCTGATAAACTGCAGAAATTTTGCTCTATTTGTCTTTCAGTCATAAGTGTTTTATGTGAAAACAGGTGTCTTTGAGGAAAAAGTGGAAAAGAATATCATTTTAAACTCCACTTCAGTAGAAAGGTTGATGCATTTCTAGAAAAAAAAATTGAAGACTAATGTAAAAAGATTCTGGAAGTGTAAGACTGTGCTTGAGCAAGTAGGTAGAGTTTAGAAATTTCAGGCTTTCTTAATGGGAAAAGCACTGTCAGGTAGGTGGCAAATAGAAAAATATGTCGCTATAAACAGAAAAAAGAGTCCCTAGTTTACATACTTATACAATATAAATTGTACCTTTTTTAAGGTTAAAATGTATGTTTTAGAATTGGAAGAAATCAATATGTTTATACACTGTTTTTTCCCCACATGAGCCAGATAATCAACATTCTTATCTTGGCTTTCCTATGGGGATTTTTTTAATTATTATTTTTATCCAAGTATAGTTGATGTACAATATTATCAGTTAAACATGTACTATATAATGGTTCATAATTTTTAAGGTTATGCTCCATTTACAGTTTAAAAATATTTGCTGTTCCTTGTTGTACAGTATATCTGTGAAGTTTAATTTATACAAATAGTTTGTCCTTAGTCCTCTACCCCATGTTCCTACTCTCCCCACTAGTAATCGCTAATTTGTTCTCTATATATGTGAGTCTGTTTCTTTTTCATAATATTCACTAGTTTGTTGTATTTTTTAGGTTCCACATATATGTGATATCATGTAGTATTTGTCTTTGTCTGACTTATTTCACTAAGCATAACACTCTGAGTCCGTCAATGTTGTTGCAGATGGCAAAATTTCATTCTCTTTTACAGTTGATTAGTTTCCATTGTATATATGTGTGTGTGGTATACACACACATATATATACATACCACGTCTTTATCCATTTGTCAATGGACGACACTTAGGTTGATTCCATATCTTGGCAATTTTGTGAACAGTGCCGCAATGAACATTGGATGCATGAATCTTTTTAAAGTAGTATTTTTGTTTCTTTCAGATACATACCCAGGAGTGGAATTGCTGAGTCATATAGTAGTTATTTTTATTTTTTTGAGAAAGAAATTGTGCTCTTGAAAAGTCATAAGTAAATAATGAAAACCAGAATATGAAGATGAAATTTCACAGTTTTAGAGTTTAAAGAAACTGTAGAGGCAAAATCCAAGTCTCATTTTATCAATGTGTAATCTAAATAAAGAAATTTGAAAAAGAATAAATTCAGTTACCATTAGGGACATGCCCAACAATTTTAAATCACAAAAACAGTAAAGAAAATGTTTTAAGTTCTACCAGAATCAAGGAAATCTTCTATTGTCTTCTATGAGCATGGAGATCATCAGGTACTTCAGGATTCTCTTATACCCATTTGGAGGCATGTAGGCCTGATATACTTCATAAGAAAGAAGTATGCCATCATTAAAACCGGTCTGTATAGTTATTAAAAAAAAAAAAAAACCTGTTGAGACTCTTTGAATCTAATTATTCATCTAAGTGTGAAAATATGACTATAGGTCAGATTTAAGAGAAAAGGAACTCTCACTTGTTACACTAGAGAGCATTTGGATAAAATCAAAGAGAAAGGACCACTGGAAATTTTATTTCACTCTTAAGAAGTCTTCTTGACTGCCTCTTGTTAGCGTTTCATATCCTAAAAGGACATGAAGACAATCATAGAGTTGACATATTCATCCTACTTCTGACAAATGAAAAATTGATAATAATTAGAGGTGTAACCAAAAGTTAAGAAAGGCAAAGAAAAGAGAAGCATGATCCTCTGAGCTGAGATTCAAAAGGGTGAGAGTTGAAACAGCTGTGAAACTCAAAGTATAATTCTAACCATGCAAACATAAATTAATTGAGGAATTAAGAGAGGATTCTTTAGATCATCACTGCAAAAATAAAAGATATGTTTGAAGAGTAAGGTTTAAGAAGATTTCAAAGAAAAGCAGGAAACTGTCGAACATACTAGAGCCCAAAACAAGTTTAGGATTTTAAAACATGCCATGGATGACTGGAGTAGTTGATTTGATACTGTTTAAAAGATTAAGTGCAAACCAAGAATAGCCTTATTATTTAGGACCTATGATGTGTTAGGAGCTTCCCTGGTGGCTCAGACTGTAAAGAATCTGCCTGCAATGCAGGAGACCCTTGTTCAGTCTCTGGGTCAGGAAGATTCCCTGGGGAAGGCAGTGGCAACCCACTCCAGTATTCTTGCCTGGAGAATCCCATGGAGAGGACGCTGGTGGGCTACAGTCCACAGAGTTGCAAAGAGTCAGGCACGACTGAGTAACTGCCACACATGATGTGTTAACACTACCAAGTGACTGTTTTTCTTCTCAAGATGAATTATCTGTGGTCTATAAAGAGCTGAGCAATGATTGGTGCATGAAAACTGAAGCAAAAGGTAGGTGAGGAGTTCACATATATACTTTGATATAGATATATTAAAATCAACTCTTCTAGCTTAGTTTATCTGCATCTCAGGATAGTAAAAATCATGGTAAGTAAGAACATTTGTTGGTAACCTTGAAGATTTATGGAAAACTATGGAGGTACCAGGAGGATAGATGGTTAAACTTCATTAAGAAAAGAAAATTTAGAGTAGTGAATTCTGCATATTAGGTGCCAATGAACTAGATATTGATTCTGAACATGTTTCTTAATTATAAAATGATTTATGCTCTAAGAAATTAGATTGAATATGTGGTTACCACTTTCTCCTACAGAATACCACTAAGATGACAAAATAAAATGTTTGAGAAACCCAAACTTAGGCATTTTCAAATGCATTTGTGCTCTGTTGCTCAAAACCAAAACTGCATAAACCACCTTGATTTTATTTCCCTTTTTTCTTCACCCTCCATATCTAGTTCATTAACAAATATTGTTGACCCTAATTCTAGAATTATCCATTTTCAATCCTCTGCTGAAAACCCTGTACTGGCTTCCAATCATACTTGAAATACAGATCCAAGCTCTGCCAGGCCCTCCATGATGTGGCCCTTGCATACCTCTCTGAGCTCATTGTACACAGCTGTCACTCTGCTCAGGATATTCCAGCCACAGTGGCCTTTCAGTTTCTCTAATATGCTAAGCTTATTTTCATGCCAGTCCCTTTGTGCTGGCTGTTTGCTCTGCCTGGAATGGTCTATCACTAGATTCTTACATGATTAACTTCTTATTCATCAAGGAAAAAGCAGTCAGCTGTCACTTCTCATTTTGTATATTGGCAAAAATTAAAGAATGATAACACCCCTGCCTGTAGGGCTGCAGGGAAAATGACAAAATGCATATCTGTTGAAAATATAAATTATTTTGTGGGCCAGACTGACTCCACAGTTAAAATTGTACATATAGAACTGAATGAAGGTAAAATGCAACATGTAAAAACTAGTGGAATGCAGATAAAACAGTATGATGCTGTGAAAGTGCTGCACTCAATATGCCAGCAAATTTTGGAAAACTCAGCAGTGGCCACAGGACTGGAAAAGGTCAGTTTCCATTCCAATCCCAAAGAAGGGCAGTACCAGTGAATGTTCAGACTACCACACAATTGCACTCATTTCACATGCTAGCAAAGTAACGCTCAAAATTCTCCAAGCCAGGCTTCAACAGTACATGAACTGAGAACGCCCAGATGTTCAGGCTGGATTTAGAAAAGGCAGAGGAACAAGAGATCAAATTTCAAACATTCGTTGGATCATAGGAAAAGCGAGATAATTCCAGAAAAATATCTACTTCTGCTTTATTAACTACGGTCAAGCCTTTGTGTGGATCACAATAAACTGTGGCACCATGAAATTAAAAGACATTTGTTCTTTGGAAGAAAAGCTATGACAAACCTAGACAGCATATTAAAAAACAGAGACATTACTTTGCTGACAGAGATCTGTCAAGTCAAAGCTATGGTTTTTCCAGTAGTCATGTATGGATGTGAGAGTTGGACCATAAAGAAGGCTGAGCGCCTAAGAACTGAGCACCACTTTTGAACTGTGGTGTTGTAGAAAGCTCCTGAGAGTCCTTGGACTACTAGGAGACAAAACCAGGCAATCCTAAAGGAAATCAACCCTGAATATTCACTAGAAGGACTGATGCTGGAGCTTAAGCTCCAATACTTTGGCCACCTGATGTGAAGAACTGACTCATTAGGAAAAGACCCTGATGCTGGGAAAGATTGAAGGCAGGAGGAGAAGGGGACAACAAAGGACATGATGGTTGGACGGCATAACTGACTCAATGGACATGAGTTTAAGCAAGCTCAGCAAGATGGTGAAGGACAGGGAAGCCTGGCGTGCTGCAGTCCATGGGGTCGCAAAGAGTCGGACACAGCTGAGCGACAGAACAACAAAGAGGGAATCTTATAGATAGATGTTAGTCCTCTCATGGAGCTATGGATACTGAAGTCCATGTTATGGCAGAAATAATGGAAGAAGCAAAGGATATTTAACCCCACCCTATTAAACCACAATGGATGTGAGAGTTGGACCATAAAGAAGGCTGAGCGCCTAAGAACTGAGCACCACTTTTGAACTGTGGTGTTGTAGAAAGCTCCTGAGAGTCCTTGGACTACTAGGAGACAAAACCAGGCAATCCTAAAGGAAATCAACCCTGAATATTCACTAGAAGGACTGATGCTGGAGCTTAAGCTCCAATACTTTGGCCACCTGATGTGAAGAACTGACTCATTAGGAAAAGACCCTGATGCTGGGAAAGATTGAAGGCAGGAGGAGAAGGGGACAACAGAGGACATGATGGTTGGACGGCATAACTGACTCGATGGACATGAGTTTAAGCAAGCTCAGCAAGATGGTGAAGGACAGGGAAGCCTGGCGTGCTGCAGTCCATGGGGTCGCAAAGAGTCGGACACAGCTGAGCGACAGAACAACAAAGAGGGAATCTTATAGATAGATGTTAGTCCTCTCATGGAGCTATGGATACTGAAGTCCATGTTATGGCAGAAATAATGGAAGAAGCAAAGGATATTTAACCCCACCCTATTAAACCACCATCTCTGTGTATGGGGCTCAGGCATCTCCATTTCTGGAAAGCTCCCAGCAGATTCAGATGTCTGGTTTTAGAACCAATGAGACAGTACCCTTTCTGTGTTCAAGTGGTGCTTGTTGTGTGAATTACTTTAGAATTCCTACATGTTCTACTATACTGTAAACATTTTATTATGATGCTATTGTCTTTATCTCTAGCAAATAGTTCTTACGTATTTTTATGGCCATTGGAAATCCCAAGTTATATCAGAATTGCCTTTGCTTTCCAGAGCAGGTGTGTGCCAAAGGTGGCTGAGTAGTGCTATCTGAAGTCAGCCTTTGGAGCCGTGGCTTCTCATCACTTGATTTTGTGCTTGCAGAGCCTTTGAGCAGTGTGTAGGGAGCTCGCATCTCTAACTGAATGAACTAATAGACATAATAAGCTGTCATGATTTGTTTTTCATGACCAAGTGGTTGTTACATATTCATACTTAGCAACTCCCTGCTTCAGCCTCTCACTTTTCTCCGGCAAGCAATTCAGTGTGACACCTAGCAGTGAGGTTTTTGATGAAACACACTGCACAGAAGCCTTTTTGCCAAGCAGTACAACTCAAGAGAGACTAGTTTTCAATTTAACAGAATTTTAAAACTATGGTTCATCTGGTAACCATACAGTAACGCCAATAGCAATAAATGTTATTTGGGAAAAACATGCAAAGGACTGTCTTTGTGTAAATTATATATAACTGTTAACATTAAGGTAGCATGATTGATTTCTTTAAATGAGTCATACTGGGGTAGTTAAAGGCTTTCATTTTATCCTTATACTCTGGGACTTTTCATACTGTTGGAGAGTTCTGGGTCAAATGGGTGCTAGGCCATGGCCCATACAAACTATAATAAAACCACAATTTTATAGCTCAAAGCTGGCTGCTCTAATTATGGGTCCTTTTAAGTGTTTTCTTTAAACCTCTCTAAAATGCTATTTTTTTCTTTTTGCCCAGCTTTCTATTTATTGCATTCTCATTTATTTCAGTGGGTGATGGTTCTATGAATAGTACCCACTGGCAAAAAAAAAAAAAAGGAGGGATTTCAAAATTGCTATTCATTTACCCAGAGCTTTCTGCTGTCAGTGGCTATGAGCCAGTTCTAAGACCCCTGTGGTGAAGAATGGTGTGTATATACTTACAGTCATATAAAGTGTATGAAAACATAAAAGATCTTATAGTTTGCTGATGTACCCAGGATTTTTATAGAAAATTTGTTGATTCTAAATCTCACATTACCAGTCTGGTTGTCTCATTTTATAACCATAATCAAAGCCTTAGAGGGAGATTATTTGTTCTGTTTGTCCAAGGAGATGAGGAAGCCTTTGATGACCTCTTGCTAATTGATATTACTCAGCAGTCAGATCCCAAACACATGATTCTGTAAATGCCAGAAAATGGGTTATTTTTGCGATGATTGCTGATGAGGCGAGGTTAATGTGAGTTTCTTAAATGAGCGAAAGTGAAGAGCAGTTTGGAATTGGAACTCCTGATGAATTCTCAGGGTATTTATTGGAAGGGAAGTTTACTTCAATAAATGGAGAATAGGAATTCTCTTTAATGACTGAGTCTGATCTCGGAAACTTTGGATGATATTATTGAAGTTTGTCACAAAACTTTTGTTGAGAATGCAGGGACTGGGCTCCTTTTAATCCATGCTGTTATCAGTGGTAAGAACCAGAAGACTTCCTGCTTTACCCTCGGACTGAAATTCAGGAGCTTCCTTTGGTTAGCTGAACGTTCACAGAAACTTGATTTCCTATAGCCCAGACCTGGAAATCACACAAAGGTCCTTCAGTGGATGAATGGATAAATAAACTGTGCTAAGTCCACACAATGGAAAACTACACAGAAATAAAAAAGAATGAAATATTGATACACACAAAAGCTTAAGTGAATCTCAAAGATGTGCTGAATTAAGGAAGCCAGTCTTAAAAAAAAAACCTGAATCTTGTTTGATTTTACGTACACGGCATTCTGTAAAAAACAAAGCAATAGTGATAGAGAATATACCAGCTGTTGCCAGAGTTAGGTTAGTGGTGGAAAAAGTGACTGTATACAAATTTTACAGTAGAGGGAATTTTTTAGGATGCTAGAACAATTTTGTTTCTTCATTGTGGTGATGGTTTAAAGAATCCACACGTGTATTAAGATTCATAGAATAATATACCTTACCCACAAAGGTCAATTTTACTGTGTACTAAGTTCAGTTCAGTCGCTCAGTCGTCTCTGACTCTTTGCGACCCCATGAATCACAACACGCCAGGCCTCCCTGTCCATCACCAACTACCGGAGTTCACTCAAACTCATGTGCATCGAGTCGGTGATGCTATCCAGCCATCTCATTCTCTGTCGTCCCCTTCTCCTCCCGCCCCCAAT
>SPDY01015031.1:68241-89886 GCA_006461725.1 Moschus chrysogaster | reverse complement strand
GACTCTTTGCAACCCCGTGGACTGTAGCCTCCCAGGCTTCTCCGTCCATGGAATTCTCCAGGCAAGAATACTGGAGTGGGTTACCGTTTCCTTCTCCAGGGGATCTTCCTGACCCAGGGATTGAACCTGGGTCTCCCGCATTGGAGGCAGACGCTTTAACCTCTGAGCCACCAGGGAAGCCCCTGTAATTAACTTTGTTCTTTCATCAGGTACCGAATCGTAGGAGGATTTTTTTATGCCCTTGTGGTGGTGATTTAATCACTATGTCATGTCTGACTCTATCAACCCCATGGACTGTAGCCTTTCAGACTCCTTTCTGTGGGATTTTCCAGGCAAGAATGCTGGAGCGGGCTGCCATTTCCTCCCTCAGGGGATCTTCCAGACCCAGGGGTTGAACCCGTGTCTCCTGCTTTACAGGCAGATTCTTTATCGACTGAGCCACCAGGGAAGTCATTTCATGTTCTGGGAGACTGTAATCATGTCATACTTCATATCCAGAGCCCTTGGAAGTGCTTTCTTTGACTATCATGATTGTCAAAGGCATATTAAAAAAAATCATGCTTGCTCAGTTGCTAGCCGAGTACCGGATGTCTTTTTTGGCTTTCTCCTTCTTCCTGTTTAGTTAGCTTTCCCCCTGCTGGGTGAAGGAGGAAGCACCTGGTTTAAATTCCTTCTAAACCAACTTACTTTCCAGGGATCACTGGGTAAGTTAACCTTTCTGGAATTCTTTTTTCACAACCAGAAAATGGAGATAACAATAATAACTGGAAAGATGTTTTGGAGGATGGAATACGCTACCTTAAGTGAGTCAACTGTGCACACAGAAAGTACTCAGTGAAGTCTGGTCTCCTTTCTTTTCTCCAGGCTCTGACTGGTTGGTGTCTTTCATGGCAAAGTTGTAAGAAAGCCATGTGGGAATGGTAGCATATTTTCAATAGTCCTCACTTCACTATCACCCCCAGTGACTGGCGATCTTTGAAACCTTTGGGGCTGCAACACGATTTTGCTGGTTAAAAAAAATTTCGTGCATGGTGACATACACTGCGTTATTTCTCTCTCTGTTCTATTAGTGGTGAGACGCAAAGTCTAGCTCACTTAAAATCGTGTTTCAGAGTTCTATTACAATAGAAAACTGGGCCTTCCCTGATGGACCAGTGGTTAAGAATCCACCTTACAATGCAAGGGGCACCGGTTCGATCCCAGGTCTGGGAAGATCCTACAGGCTGTGGAGGAACGAAGGCCCTGTGTCACAACTACTGAGCCAGTTGCTCTAGAGTCTGAAAGCTGCAACTACCGAGCCCGTGTGCTGCAACTACTGAAGCCTGCGCAGCTTAGAGCTTGTGCTCTGCAATACGAGAAACCACCTCAATGAGAAGCCCGTGCACCACAATGAAGAACAGCTCCCACTCGCAGCAACCAGAGAAAAGCCCGAGCAGCAACGAAGACCCAGCACAGCCAAAAATAAAAATACGTAAATCTTTAAGACAAAACAAAACTATCCAGAACCAAGTACTTAAACCAAATTTGAAAAGAAAGAAGATTATGAAGCATGTAGAAGCTTTTTATCCACAGTAGCAAATGTTTCCTTTATTTTCTTCCTTTTGCTGGTGACCTTGTGTTTCCTGCTCTCAACCATACACAGGGGAAGGCAGCCCCCTCTCAAGGTCAAGCTCTGACCTTAGCAGACACTTCCCACATGGATCTCAGAAAGCAGCCTGGTTTAGCCATTCCCAAAGGTTTGTTTATTCCTTGGATAGATTCTGTTTGCAACCGGCAGCTCAGGAGAGAGGAGAGGAAGGAATTACCTCGGATGGCTGGAGCGGAGAACTAATGAGGGGAAGGCTCCAGGGCTTTGCCAATGGGGCATCTGGCCGGAAAATCTGTGGATGAATCAGCACAAGTGGATGCTCGCTGTTACAAAAATGACCAGAATCACATATTCTAGTCATCACTGCTGATGGTATCGCATTAGGAGTGAAAAGCTGCTGTGAAAGAATGCTGACTTTTCTTGGTGGTGAGAGTAGGAATTCAGAAACCCTGGACCAAATCTTTTGAAAGCAAAAGGCCAGTCTCCAGACATCTTTTAAAGCCAGCATTCTGACTTCCAAATGGTAGGCTAGCTCTATAAGCATTATAAATGGATGTCATTATAAAGATGTTAATACCTATCTTTTCTCCTAGAATCATGAACAGCACTACCCTTAATATAGAATTGGATATTAAAAGCGGTTTCTTATCCATGTGTCCTAAAGCAATCAGTGACATCCATGATTAATTAGCAGGGGTGATTCCTGGAATGCTAATTGTCATTCTCTGGTACAGAATCACAACCTGGGGATTTTCTTTTCTCTTTTCTTTGTATGTGACTCTGGGTATCCAAATCTAAACATTGTTTGCTCAAGATGACTCACATAATTTACACGCCTAGCAATTACAACTGCCAAATATTTTGTATTTTGTATAGCCAAATGGTAACTCAAAGTCACATTTAAAGGATGTGAAAAAGGAAATCACATTTAGAGCATGATCCCACAAGTTCAGTAGGGAATAGGAATTAAGGGCACAGGCTGTGCAGTGGGACAGACTTTGGAGAAGAATCCAGCTTTCTCATTTCTGCCATGTGCCTCATTTAACTTCACCAAACCTCTTTTTCCTCATCTGCAGTGTTGGATAGTGATAACAACTACTTAGACAGGTTCTACTGTGGAATAAATGAGATAATCTATAGAAACAGTTCAGCACAGTCCCTGGCATAGGACAGATTTAATAAATAATCGATATTGTGCAAAAATATACACAGTGCACATAATCTTGCTATATGACCTTGCAGAAGATATTTAGTTCCCCCTATTTTATTTTTATTTTTAAAGACATTTTTGATGTGAACCATTTTTTAAGTCTTGACTGAATTTGTTACAATATTGCTTCTGTTTTACGTGTTGGGTTTTTGGCTGCCAGGCATGTGGAATCTTAGCTATCCAACCAGGGATCAAACCTGCACCCCCTACAATGGAAGGTGAAGCCTTAACCCACTGGACTGCCAGGGAAGTCCTGGCCCCCTGTTTTATAAATTTTTATTTTCTTATCTCTCAGAGTTGCTTAGTTGATTCGGGCTTACTATATGCTATCCTTTATTGGTATTTATCATTTCATATGTTTCTCCTTGTTGCAAGTGCTCTATTATGTCTTAGAAGGAGGGGCTGTATTTCATGTTGGTTTGTAATTTCCACTGTGATTAAACTGGTGGCTTGTATATACTGTAGGCGCTCATTCAGTGCTACTTGATGGAAATGGTGGTTGAACAGTAGTATGTGGTGCAAAGAAGCCAAAGGTCAGAGATTCAGGCTTCATGTACATGAGAATGCTTGAAGTTTGCTGGAGGAAAGAAATCCGTTTTCTTCTAAATTTTTTGGCCACACGGAACAGCATAACATATGGGATCTTAGTTCTCTGAGGAGGCATCAAACCTGTGCCCCTTGCATTGGAAGGTGAAGGCTTAACCACTGGACCAACAGGGAAGTCCTTCGTTTTCCCTTTATGGTCAGAGACTTCACTGTCCATCCTGTATGGTCGTTTCACCCCTTCTTACCCTCATTGTATGAAAACAGGTGGATGAACAGATACAAATACATCATTGCTACTGGCAACACACCATTGTCACTGATGACTGTCTTTGTTTACAGAAATCTTCATGGTCAAAGGAACTTATTACTTTAACTTTGGACAAAGATGTTCAATGACTATCAAGCTTTATTTTTATTGTGGCAAAAGATAAAATTTACCATTTTAATTATGTTAAGTGTTCAATTCTGTGACATTTAAAAAAAACTCAACCCATTTATTATTTTTGGCACCAGGGATTGAACCAGTCCCCATACAATGGTAGTGCAGAGGTCTAACCACTGGACCTCCAGGGAATTCCCTGTGTAACATTAAGTGTCTTAACGCTTCCCAAGAGGTTATAGTGGTAAAGAACCTCCCTGCCAACACAAGAGACAGGTTTGATTCCTGGGTTAGGAAGAACCCCTGGAGGAGGGCATGGCAACCCACTCCAGTATTCTTGCCTGGAGAATCCCATGGACAGAGGAGCTTGGCAGGCTACAGTCCCTAGGGTCTCAGAGTCAGACATGACTGAAGTTACTTAGCACACAAGTAACATACACATGTTGTGCAAACTTCACTATCATCTCCAGAACTTTTTTATCTTTACCAACTGAAACTCTGTTCCCGTTGAAAAATAACTCTTTCTCCCCTCCCGTGGCAAACACCATTCTACCTTCTATCTCCACTAATTTAAATACTCTAAGCATCTTATGTAATCTTCTCTGGTGTCTCAGATGGTAAAGAATCTGCCTGCAATGCAGGAGATGTGGGTTTAATCCCTTGGTTGGGAAGATCCCCTGGAAAGGGAAATGGCAACCCACGCTAGTATTCTTGCCTGTGGACAGAGGAGCCTGGTGGGCTACAGTCCATGGCGTCACAAAGAGTTGGACACAACTGGCAATGACACTTTCACTTTCAAGCATCTTATGTAAGTGGAATTATACAGCATTTGTCCTTTTGTGACTGGCTTATTTTACTTAAGGTAATGTCCTCAAGTTTCAACCATATTTTAGCATATGTTAGAACTTCCTGCCTTTTCAGGACTGAATGATATTCCATTGTATGTCTATACCACACTTTGTTTATCCATCCATCTATCTGTTGGTGGACACTTGGGTTGCCTCTGCCTTTTGGCTATTGTGAACAATGCTATTTGAACACAGATGTATACACTTTGTTTTTGAGTAGTATAGACTGTTATTATGTGCTTGCATAACTGTCAGCTCAGTTCTTTTCATGTAAGGATTTATGCTGGTCACCAACCTGTAGTTATCCCTTTCTGTTTCTCCCTGAATCACTCCATGAAGTCTTTTCTGCTTATAAGGACTGGTGTCCACAAGACGGGCTTCCCAGGTGGCTCAGTGGTAAAGAACCCACCTGCCAATGCAGAAGACGCAGGAGACTCAAGTTTAATCCCTGCATTGGGAAAATCTCCTGGAGGAGAAAATGGCAACCCGTTCCAGTATTCTTGCCTGGAAAATCCCATAGACAGAGAAGCCTGGAAGGCTACAGCTCACAGGGTCAAAACGAGTCAGCCATGACCTATCGACTAAGCAAGAAGCAAGTCCATAACTTCTGTGAGTTTGGCCATTCTACCTCTACTCCAGTTTCCTTATTCAGAGAAACACTTAAGAAGAGTCCCTGTTGCTTAAAAATTAAAGCTTGGCAATTGTCTGCTTGGGTTGGGTTTGTCCAAAGAAAGAAAAATGTGAAAAATCAGACAAATTTCAAACAAGCCATGGTCCTACTCGCTTCAGACACATCCTAGAAATGTAACATCTCCCATCCTGGGCCAGCAACGTGCCACCTTCTGAACTGGTGTCCAGCTTCCACGTTGTTTACAAGGAGAGGGTGCTGGCCGCTCTGATGCTCTGACTCAGAGAGCATATGGCAACCCCAGCTCTGTTGTAAAGAATTCAGAGATCCCAGAATTGACTTTTTTTTCCCCTTAAATCTGAAGACCAGGGTTCCTTTGAGCTATGAAGTTACAGGCACTAGCATTTGCAGACATCTTTTGCCAGCATCCTCTTGTGCGGCTGAGCCTCCGGAGGAGAACAAACCTGCTCATCTCCTGCTGGTGAGACCAGGGAAACAGTTCCAACATTTTTGAAAAGAAGCCAAATCATTCCTCTTTAGACCTTGCTGCAGCTTGTGGGGGTCATCTTTTTGTTTACCGTATGTTTGCTTTTGATGTTAGGAAAGTCCTAGTGTTAGTCGTTCAGTTGTGTCCGACTCTTTGCGACCCCATGGACTGTAGCCAGGCTCCTCTGTCCATGGGATTCTCTAGGCAAGAATACTGGAGTGGGTCACCATTTTCTTCTCCAAGGAAATGTAGTAGGTCTTGGAGACAGCCAAAACAAAGATGAGGAAGTCAACCAAACAAATGGATGCAAAACAAAACAAAAGAAGGACTTTAATCATTTCCAGGTATGATCACCCTGATGGTAAGACGACTCTCAGCTTTTTGGGTGACATTCTGAGAAACTAACTGTGTTCTACCTAACAAAAGTCATCTGTCACCTTATCACACACTCAGAAAGTGCCAGGCGCCTTCTGTGCTTTTCTCCCACATTCCCTTTCCTCTTCCATTTCCATCTTGGTGGCCTAAGGGACAGGCAGTGTGAGCACAGCCTTAGTGGGGGCCCAGGCATCCTCAGGCAGCCAGTCTGTGGGGACTGTGGAATGTTGGATACCTGGGGGCCTGGAGGATGAATGCCTGGGATGTTGAAAACTGTCAATCTATGGTTTTTGGAAGGATAAATGAATGGAAAAGAAACGTCTCTGTGACCAGAGATACAAATTGCCAATCTACATCTAACATGAATTTCACTCTGCAGATGGAGAGACTGAGTTATGGAGAGATTAATTGATTTACACGGGCTCAGCCAGCCAGCTACTTAACATCAGAAACAAGACCAGACTTTATGTTTCCAGGCTCAGAGCTGAAAGTGTTTGTACTAGATTTATGCTCTTGCTGACCCGTCCTGCTGATGGCCACTTTGATAAATCATCTCAATTAGAAGCAGATGTTATCATGGTATATCCAGAGACAGGTCTTCCTGGGGTTCCAAACAGGGAGGTTGTGTCTTTTAATGGTTTCCTGTCCCCGTGTGCGGCTGTGTTTGTGAAACCCTCACAAACATACAAATAAGCAGACAATAGTAACAACAATAAAAGCTACAAAACTAGCTCCAGTGGCATTGCACTTTGCAGAAGAACCTAAGGATAAGGTCCTATTCTTTTCCCTAGACTAGATTGTGGTCAGCTTTGCTCAGAAAATGAGCAGTAAGATGAAGAGCCTTGTTTGTTGTACAGGGGAATCAGAAATCACTTACCCAGGAATGGAAGTGTCTGGGAATCTTGGTCTGGAAAGCAATAATTACAACCACCTTTCTTGCCTTTATGGCATCTGGTACTAACCATCCCATTCTGAGAATCTTGACTTTCACGCAACGATTTTCTTAAATTATTTCTTTCTCATTTTAGTATTCACATGGCTTTTATTTTCTTGTAATAGCTTCCTTTTTTATTATAAATTTAATATATGCAAATTTTGCAGGAATTTGGGGAAGATGTATAAAGNAGGCCTGGTGTGCTGTGATTCATGGGGTTGCAAAGAGTCGGACACGACTGAGCGACTGAACTGAACTGAACAATATATTTTAGTATCATTCCATCAGAGTACTTACAGAACTGCTTCATTCTTTTAGTGCCTGTATAATATTCCATTACTTTATTAACAAGAATGACATTACAGGAATACATTACATTATAGAATTAAAGAATATTCCCATTCCTTGCTTTTACAGAAAGATGCATCATATCTATATGAGAGTAAATCTGTGGAATAAATTCTTGGAAATGAATTGCTAGGTCAGAAAGTATGTACATTTGGGACTATTTTAAAGCTTTTTGAGGTAGGAGATAGATGGGCCCTTGGACTGGACAGCTGGTGTTTGTCAAGTGAAGTAAAATTGAAGCTCTGTTCTCAACCAGACACTCCAAGGACAAAGTTAGTGGCAAAAGCTAAACTCTGCTAAAGTAAAGAGATAAGGTGCCCACTTCTGATGTCAAGGAAAAATTCCCTGTCTGCACCTGCCCAGGAAGGCTTCTTGGAGGTCAAGAAGGAAGATGGTGCCACCCCCACAATAAGTGGGGACATGCACCCATAGGCCTCTGCAGTGGGATCCACAAAGACTTGTGCACACATATTTGGGGAGAGGGGTGGTCCTAGGACCAGGTCTGAAAAAAAGAAACAAGATAATTTGCCAAAGGTAAGCAAAATCTCAGAAGAGCTGTCCTATATAAGTGATTGAAATTTCCTTTTTACTGCGCTCCTCATTCAGGACACCCACACTCTTCTCTGGCTGTGTATTTCTGCCTTGCTTCTGACTTAAACTGTTTTTCTGTGTGCTCTCCCACGTGTCATATTGTGTCTCTAATAATAAACTTTGAACCTGTTTTTACAGTTTTTGCCTCATTGAAACAGCCTTGCTTTCAAACAGGAGAAAGAGCCAAGGACACTTTTCTTCTGGCCTATAGCCTCTTGTGGTCTGGTGGCTAGGATTTCTGATTTTCATACAGGGTACCCAGGTTCAATCCCTGGACAGGCAGCTAAGATCTCTCTTCAGGACCACTCATTGCTGTCTCTCTAAGATCTTTTTGACCAATTATCTTACAGTTTTCTCTAACTTACCTGGCCCTCAGAAATATTCATTAAAAAATGACATAGTATGTTTTAAAAATTTGGGATCTTTGCCTATTTGGTGGGTGAAAACTGTATTTTAGTGTAGCTTTGTTTTGTGTCACATATCATGAGTGATAAAAGTATGTTTTCAAATTTGAATTTTCTATTCTGTGAACTAGTCATATTATTTACCCAGTTTTCTATTTAGCTGTGGCTTTTTTCTTACTGATTTGATGTACTTTTAGGAAAATGAAGCTCTAGTGTAAGAAATAAAGTGCAGTTTTTTCCTATAGTTTTCTTTCTGCTTAGTTTATGTTTGTTTGTTTTTTTAAATCAAGAAGACATTATTTTTAGTAGCCAGTATCAATTATTTTCATCTACAGTTTCTGGATTTTAATACTTGTGGAGGTCTTCCTCATGCCAAGATTATAATTATTTCATGAAGAATTCTTTATTTTCTTTCAATGATTTTAATAGTTTCTTTTAATTTTCTTTTTATTCATTCTTTGAGCAATTTAGAAATTATTCTGTTTCTTTTGTTTGCAGTATGAGGTATGGTTCCAATTTTTTTATTGAGGTGATGTGGGGTTAAAGAAAAATAAGGGGCTTCCTGCAATGTAGGAGACCAGGGTTCAATCCCTGGGTTGGGAAGATCTCCTGGAGAAGGGAATGGCAACCCACCCCAGTATTCTTACCCGGAGAATGCCATGGACAGAGGAGCCTGGCAGGCTACAGTCACAAAGCGTCAGTTAGACATGACTGAGCTACTAACACTTTCACTTTTTCCTGGTGGTTCAAGGGCTTCCCTAGTGGCTCAGACAGTTAAAGAATCCCCCTGCAATTCGGGAGACCTGGGTTTTAAAACTTCACTTTCAAAGCAGGGGGTACGGGTTTGGTCCTTGGTGGGGGAGGTAAGATCCCATATGCCTTGGGGCCAAAATACCAAAACATAAAACAGAGCACTATTGTAACAAAGTCTTCAATAAAGACTTTAAAATTGGTCCACATCAAAAAAGAAAAATAAGACTTGGTTTCTCCCCTTGCTACTTCCATTTACATAAATAAGCATTATAAAGGAGCTGTCACAAAAGTCAGGACAGTGTGCATTAGGGACACCAGAGAGAGGAAAAGAGAGTCCAGGATAGGCTATACAGAAGAATGCATCTCCAATACTTACAATAATCTGAATTAACAATCCTATACCCTTCTGGAACTCTCTTATCTTGACTTCTGTGAGTATCATGCCTCTGTGTTCCTATACTTCCAATATAAATTATTCTCACTGCCCCAGCTCTTTTTCTTTCCTTTACCCCTGAAATGTAGGTGTTTCATAAGATTATACTTCACTTCTCAACTGCCCATTTTTCTTTTCAGTTCTCATTCCATTCCAAGAATTCATCTGTTTGTAAACAGAAGACTTCTCAATCCATGTCTGTGTATGCTTAGTGGCTCTGCTGCTGCTGCTGCTTGTCGCTCAGTTGTGTCCAATTCTTTGGGACCTTGTGGACCATATCCCACCAGGGGTTCTCTAGGCAGGAATACTGGAGTAGGTTGCCATGCCCTCCTCCAGGGGATCTTCCTGACCCAGGAATCGAACCCATGTCTCTTTACGTCTCCTGCATTGGCAGGTAGGTTCTTTACCACTAGCTCCACCGTGTATCTTTTCTAAACGTATACCTGAAACTCTTACTGTATTTGGATTTTATAATTATTTTATTTTTTGCTTAGTATCTGTTCAGGGTGAGGACTATTCTGTTTTTCTCACCACTGGCCTCAGTTCCTGGCCCATGGTAAGTCATTAGTAAATATTTTCATACGAAAACATGTTTAGTACTGATCTTTTCTCCTATGAACTAGATCTTCATCTTATAATTACTTGCTGGGCATTTTCCACAGGGCATTCCTGTTAACACTAGAAAATATTTGCTCAATTTAAGAAACATTTGCTATGTGTCTGCTATGTGTCAACGGTATACAGGGCTTAGGAATATACCTACTCTATAGAAAACAAAAAGCACAACTGTGTATGTAGGGGGGTGCTTCCCATGGTAAAGAACCCATCTGCCAATTCAGGAGACACGAGAGACATAGGTTCGATCCTTGGGTCGAGAGGATTCCCTGGAAGAGGACACGGCAACCCACTCCAGTATTCTTGCCTGGAGAATCCCGTGGACAGAGGAGTTTGGGAGGTTATGGTTCATGGGGTCATGGAGTCTGACACAACTGAGTATGCACACACATGTGTGTATGCTTTTAATCAGTATGACCTGCTTCATCAGTTTGGGGTAATACATATCACTTCACATCATTTTTTTTTTGTTTCAGTTAACTGACCAATTTAGGTCCTTATTAGGAAACTCAGTACCTGATCTTTGAGACTGCTTTTCTCAGCCAATTCACCTCAGGTGCTAATTCGGCTCACAGAAGTTAGTTCTCTGTCTCCACACAAGACAGGAAACTGTTGCTAAAAATCTTTGGCTACTAGCTGGTGTTGCCATTGTGACTTGGCTTTCCTCACCATCCTTGCTCCCCTGTCATGACATCCTGGGTGCACAGCTTGTAGAGCAGCTGAAGCATGGATCCCCAAGGTGTTTCTATGTTAGGATACTGTTCCCAAAGAATGTGGGTATTCCTAGATGACTGGATTTATTTATTTAATATATATATATATATACACATATATATATATATACTTTTTTAAAAAAATTCAGATGGCTTTCATGGCTTAGCCGGGCTTCCCAGGTGACTCAGAGGTAGAGAATCTGCCTCCAATGCAGGAGATGTAGGTTAATTCCCTGAGTCAGGAAGATCCCCTGGAGTAGGAAATGGAAAATTCTTGCTTGCAAAAATTCCATGGACAGAGGAGCCTGGCAGGCTACAGTCCATGGGGTTGCAAAGAGTCGGACACGATGGTGCACATGGCCATGCACGGCTTTGCCAAATACTGTGCTGGAAACAGGTCTTGTGGCCATGAGACTCTGTTGCTGAACTGGTTCACCAGTCCAGGCTTCCTATTTCACCTGGGAGTTTCTCTTTAGGATCCTGGGCTGTGAGACAGGACTATCTCAGTCTATTAAGTCTATCTTAGTCTATCAAAAGGCTGTAATAATGTTGAACCTGGAAAGCAAAGAGGTTGACATCTCAATCTTTCTTCCCAAGAGGCAATCCCAGGCAAACTTTCCCATTACCAACTTGGGCTAACTAGGATTATTTGGAGGAATGGTCTTGTCCAGATGTCCTGTTACATACTTTCCCCAACGCAATGGGTACAAAATGCTCCTATAAATGTGTCAGTAAGAAGGGCCTTTCAAGTGTTTCTTTTCTAAGCAAAGATGAACTGTTCCTGGTGACTTGAGGTTACTTTGTCAGAGAAATGACTAGCAGTTTGTCTTAAAAGAAAGTTTTAAGATCTGCCTCCCTGATAACCTACTATCAGTTCATTTCAGTTCAGTCACTCAGTCGTGTCCGACTCTTTGCAACCCCATAGACTGCAGCAGCACGCCAGGCCTCCCTGTCCATTGCCAACTCCCAGAGTTGACCCAAACTCATGTCCATTGAGTTGGTGATGCCATCCAACCATCTCATTCTCTGTCATCCCCATCTTTCTCCTGCCGCCTTCAATCTTTCCGAGCATCACGGTCTTTTCAAATGAGTCAGTTCTTTCCATCAGGTGGCCAAATAGCTTCAGCATCGTTCCTTCCAATGAACACTCAGGACTGATCTCCTTTAGGATGGACTGGTTGGATCTCCTTGTAGTCCAAGGGACTCTCAAGAGTCTTCTCCATGACTGAACTCTGGTCTCTTGCATTGCAGGCAGATTCTTTACCAACTGAGCTACCAGGGAATTCCCTTCAGAGAGGTAGACAGAGCTTATATAATTGCCTTTGAATAGGATGCTAAGAATCTTGGTGTTTATCTCGGTGATGAGGAGCTAGTGAGGAATTAATTTATCTGCATCTCATTATCTTTCCTGACAAGCAGGTGCCATTTCTGCACCTCTGCCTTCTGGTAAGTATTATGGTCCTCTCAGGCACCCAACCTGGAAATTTCAGAGTTAATTAAAAAATAACTAAATAATGATCCTACTAAACAACAATCTTGCCCATCTCCATCCAATCTGAATCCACAAAGTGTTTTCCTTCCTGTTTGCTCTGTGCTGCTCTCACTCAGATGCCCACGACCTTTTGTCTAGATTATTTCAAAAGTGTTCAATCTGGTCTCTCTACTTGATGTTTTCTCCTTCAATCCATCCTACACACTTTCTTACACACTACACTACTTACTACACACTTTCTTACATTCTACACACTACACTACTACTCTTTCTTAAATGATAGCTGAGGCCCCGAAACCTGCAATACTCCCTTTTATACACAGAATAAAGTCCCAACTGGTTATCTTGGTGTTTTAGACCTTCCATTAAACATTGCATCCTCATCTGTCATTTCACACCCCTTCTTGAACATCTGTCCACACCAGACTTAATCATCTTCCTGCTCTGTATCTTCTTGTCTTTATGTCTTTTTCCTCCTATTATATCTTCTCCTAAAATCCTTTTCCTCCATCCATTTTACAAGGGTTGGTCCTAATCACATCAGCTGCATAATACATTACTCCAAAATTCAGTAGTTTAAAACAGCGGTCAGCATGCATTCTCTCTCATAGTTCGTGTCAGTTAGGAATTCAGGGGTATCTGGGTTTAGCGTTCCAGCTGGTGATGGCTCATGAGGCTGTAGTCATCTGATACTTGACTGGAGATGAAAGATCTGCTTCCAGAGCTAAGTGACCTCGTGCTGGCTCTTGGCAGGAGTCCTCAATTCTTCCTCAGGACTGTTTGTTCCTTGTAGCAGTGGCTTCCCCAGCAGCAGCAATCTGAGAGACCAAGGCAGGAACCACAATACCTTTCACGATCTGATCTCAGAAGTCATGTATCATCACCTTTGCCATAATCTTTTGTTCACAAAGATCAATCCTTGTATCCGGGAGATTACACAAAGGTATGAATACCAGGAAGCAAGAATCATCTGGGACAGTGCTGGAGGCTGTCGATCACACTATCTCTTCAAGAGGTTTGTTTTCTAGATTCCTTAGCTCCATATGCCCCCCTCTCCCCTATTCTCAATAGTTCAAATTCTTTAAAAATCAGAGCTCCTGGAGATTTCCCAATAAAATCACATTAAAAAAATTATGAAGTATGAATCTGAAAAATTGCTTTGGTTAATTATTGAAGGATACAGTACTAAGGAACCTTCTCTAAAACCCTAGGTTGACAGAAACTTCATTGTTTGGCACTCCTATTAGTGAGGGGCTTCCCAGGTGGCACTAGCGGTAAAGAATCTGCCTGCTAATGCAGGAGACAAAAAGAGACTCGGGTTTGGTCCCTGGGTCAGGAAGATTCCCTGAAGAAGGAAAAGGCAACCCACTCCAGTATTCTTGCCTGGGAAATCCCATGGACAGAGAGAAGCCTGGTGGGCTACAATCCATAGAGTGCAAAGAGTTGGATACGACTGAAGTGAACTTAGCACACACATGTATTTTCTACAGTAATCTTATCTTTCAAGAAACAGATCCCCTAGTCTGCTTCTCAATGCAGGTCTGATAGTAATTCCTTTACATATAGATCTGATTTGCTCTGAGTCTATTAAGTACTGTTTCATTTAGTCTACCTAAATTCTTTCTTTCCCCTAATATTATAACCATCCACTTTTCTTCCCTTTTTGGAGACATACCCATAATTCCTCTGTTTCCTCTGCTCTGTGGTTTCCTTTGCTGCAGCAAATCAGTAACTTTGTTGGGTTACAGATTTGTCCCTGGTGTTATTTATATGATGGGATTAAATTATTTGAGCTCATATTTAACTAATTTCATTTTAAAGAATCAGTTATGCTTCTTTTAAAAATTATTTATTTTAGTTTTGGCTGCATTGGATCATCTTTGCTTTCTCTAGTTGCAGTGTGGGGGCTACTCTTTTTTTTGAGTTTTTAAAAAAATTATTATTATTATTTTTTTAACACCAAAAAACATTTTTTGCTGGGGTATAACTGATTAACAATGTTTTGGTAATTTCAAGCATATAGGGAAGGGACTCAGCCATACATATTCGTGTATCCATTCTCCCCCAAACCCCTCTCCCATCCAGGCTGGCACAAAACTTTGAACAGAGTTCCATGTGCTATCAGTTCAGTTCAGTTCAGTCACTCAGTCGTGTCCGACTCTTTGCGACCCCATGAACCACAGCACGCCAGGCCTCCCTGTCCATTGCCAACTCCCGGAGTTCACCCAAACTCATGTCCATTGAGTCGGTGATGCCATCCAACCATCTCATCCTCTGTCATCCCTTTCTCCTCCTGCCTTCAATCTTTCCCAGCATCGGGTCTTTTCAAATGAGGCAGCTCTTCGCATCAGGTGGCCAAAGTATTGGAGTTTCAGCCTCAACATCAACCCTTCCAATGAACACCCAGGACTGATTTCCTTTAGGATGGACTGGTTGGATCTCCTTGCAGTCCAAGGGACTCTCAAGAGTCTTCTCCAACACCAGTTCAAAAGTATCAATTCTTCTGTGCTCAGCTTTNGTGCTGTGATTCATGGGGTCGCAAAGAGTCGGACACGACTGAGCGACTGAACTGAACTGAATTGAGTGGTCTCCTGTACATATTTACTCAACCATTTTTTATGGTGGAATTAAAACAGAATTCTGACTTATACAGTTCATATGCATATGGATAATATAGCATCTATTTTTATACCTGTAGACGTACTTTTAGAGATGCATTTATTTTGAGCAATCAAGCATTTGATCTTACTTTTGACTCACTCTTTCCCCTTGGGAAACTGGAATTGGAGCAAAAATGAGAAAAGAAACAAGATAATGAGTAAAGTTGAAGCAGTTAATGTTAATTAAACTGTAAAACTTTTCCTTCCTCCCTTCTCTCCTCTCTCCCTTTTCTTCCCTCCCTCCCCTCTTTAATCAACACCAACTGTGTGTCAGGCAGCATGCAAGCCCACAGAATAATAGTAAGCAAGTGCTAGTTCCCACTTTAATACACCCATCACAGAAGGAGGGGCCCGCAGCATGCCTAGTCACAGTGAGAGAGTGGAGGTGGTGGCTCCCTGGGATTATCAGCCTCGCAGGAAAGGTAAATTAGGTCACCATTGACCTGAGGTGGAGTGTAGCTGAAAGGGGACAATGTGCACGTGTGTGTGTGTGTGAGTGTATGTGTGCACACATTTTCATGGTCCTCATATGGTAGAGAGGAAGAGGTTCGGATGAGCTGAGTGCCTTTGACTCAGATACGAGAGAGAGACTCAGGACTTCCATTTTCAGTTCCTCCCTGAATAAAATGACATAAAATTCCTACTTAAGAGTCCAGAGTTTCTTTACTAGATCAGTCATGTCCGACTCTTTGCAATCCCATGGACTGTAGCCCCACCAGGCTCCTCTGTCCATGGGATTCTCCAGGCAAGAATACTAGAGTGGGTTGCCATTTCCTTCTCCGGGGATCTTTCCGACCCAGGGCTTGAACCCAGGTCTCCTACATTGCAAGCAGATTCTTTACCATCTGAGCCACCAGTGAAGTCGTGGTGGGTATCAACCAAATTGCAAACTCTTGGTACCAGACAAGAAAAAAAAAAAAAGAAAAGAAGAGGGCTTGCTGACAGCAATCCCCCAGTCTCCTGCTTTGCTCCCAGGAAGAGTCTTCTCCAACACCACAGTTCAAAAGCATCAATTCTCTGGTGCTCAGCTTTCTTTACAGTCCAACTCTCACATCCATACACGACTACTGGAAAAACCATAGCTTTGACTATATGGGCCTTTGTTGGCAAAGTAATGTCTCTGGTTTTTAATGTGCTGTCTAGGTTGGTCATAACTTCTCTTCCAAGGAGTAAACGTCTTTTGATTTCATGGCTACTATACATTAACCTGCTATACATTAATAGAATTACATATGAAACAGAAATAGTGCAAACGAGGGAGTGGTTAACTTTGCTGGGAGTGGGGGTGGATAGTGGTGGGGAAGTGGTTTCAGAAAAGACAGTTTGGGATAGGAGACCATCAAAGCTTCATTTTTAAGGATGTTAGGACAAAATAGGATTGGTATTTCAAGTAGAAGGAATAACATACTCAAGGGAAAACCACAGAGGGAAATGCTGCTGCTGCTGCTAAGTCGCTTCAGTTGTGTCTGACTCTGTGCGACCCCATAGACAGCAGCCTACCAGGCTCCCCCGTCCCTGGGATTCTCCAGGCAAGAACACTGGAGTGAATAGGAATGTACATTTGTCTCCTGGGTCAGGGGTAGAATATAGCTGCTGGGGGTGGGGAAGAGTGCAAAGTTAGGAATTCAGAGAGGTGTGGTTTAGTTGCTAAGTCGTGTCCAACTCTTGCAACCTCATGGACTGTCGCCTGCCAGGCTCCTCTGTCCACGGGATTTCCCAGGCAAAATTCCTGAAGTGGGTTGCCATTTTCTTCTCCAGGGGATCTTCCCATCCCAGGGACTGAACTCTGGTCTCTTGCATTGCAGGCAGATTCTTTACCAACTGAGCTACCAGGGAATTCCCTTCAGAGAGGTAGACAGAGCTTATATAATTGCCTTTGAATAGGATGCTAAGAATCTTGGTGTTTATCTCGGTGATGAGGAGCTAGTGAGGAATTAATTTATCTGCATCTCATTATCTTTCCTGACAAGCAGGTGCCATTTCTGCACCTCTGCCTTCTGGTAAGTATTATGGTCCTCTCAGGCACCCAACCTGGAAATTTCAGAGTTAATTAAAAAATAACTAAATAATGATCCTACTAAACAACAATCTTGCCCATCTCCATCCAATCTGAATCCACAAAGTGTTTTCCTTCCTGTTTGCTCTGTGCTGCTCTCACTCAGATGCCCACGACCTTTTGTCTAGATTATTTCAAAAGTGTTCAATCTGGTCTCTCTACTTGATGTTTTCTCCTTCAATCCAAGTGAGAGAGTGGAGGTGGTGGCTCCCTGGGATTATCAGCCTCGCAGGAAAGGTAAATTAGGTCACCATTGACCTGAGGTGGAGTGTAGCTGAAAGGGGACAATGTGCATGTGTGTGTGTGTGTGAGCGTATGTGTGCACACATTTTCATGGTCCTCATATGGTAGAGAGGAAGAGGTTCGGATGAGCTGAGTGCCTTTGACTCAGATACGAGAGAGAGACTCAGGACTTCCATTTTCAGTTCCTCCCTGAATAAAATGACATAAAATTCCTACTTAAGAGTCCAGAGTTTCTTTACTAGATCAGTCATGTCCGACTCTTTGCAATCCCATGGACTGTAGCCCACCAGGCTCCTCTGTCCATGGGATTCTCCAGGCAAGAATACTAGAGTGGGTTGCCATTTCCTTCTCCGGGGATCTTTCCGACCCAGGGCTTGAACCCAGGTCTCCTACATTGCAAGCAGATTCTTTACCATCTGAGCCACCAGTGAAGTCGTGGTGGGTATCAACCAAATTGCAAACTCTTGGTACCAGACAAGAAAAAAAAAAAAAGAAAAGAAGAGGGCTTGCTGACAGCAATCCCCCAGTCTCCTGCTTTGCTCCCAGGGTCAGACTCTCTTCTCTCTTGAGCACGCTCCCTCTTGGGGTAGATGTGGCTGAGGCTCACGGCTGGTCATTACAAAGTCTCTGCTAACAAAGCAATGGGGTGGATGGGGTCTCGGGGTGCTGGCTGATGGGGCAGGCTGCCCATACCATGACAGTCTGGCCTTGGTATGGTCGGGATGCGGGCTCCTATAGTGCCCATGCCCCCTCACCTCCTTGCCTGCCCCCAGGCTTCTATCAGAACCAGATAAGCTTCCCACTGGCCTGCCAAAATTCTAATTCCATTGAGACCTCTCTCTTGTTGACTTTGGCTCTTAGAAGCCTCATCAAGGACCTATTCCATTATGGAGCAGCTGATTTTCGCATTTAGTTATATTTGGGGCCAGAAATATTTTTGCGGCCATGACTTATCGACCAGCACAGTGTTGTCTTTGATTCAGTTGCTCCAAATAAATACTCCTCCTAAAAAAGAACTGGATAACTAAACATATTTTTTTAAGCAAATTCCCCATAAACCAGTATAGCAAATATTTGGAGATAGAGATATATACACATTAATAGAAAAATGTTATAATTATCTTTATAAATCTGAAAGTGGTTTAAAATAATGTTTTCTAAAATTATGACTTTTCGAGTAGTTAGAATTTGCCATACGCAGTGAGATAAATTTTAAATTCCTTTTGAATATATTGGAAAAATCTGGGGTTTAACAAGGTTAAATAACTTTCCCAAGGTTACATCGCCAGTGAGTTCCAAAGATGGAAGTTGAACTCTAAAGGCTTCACTTTTAACCAATTTGCATGTTTTTTTTTTTTTTTTGCAGGGTCTACAAATAATTTTATTGAACAAATAACACAACAGCCTTCCTAGATTGAGGACTACCCTCCCCAAGCCATTTCTCACATGCTTAAAGCACAGAGTCTGCACAGTAAAGGAATTAAAAAAAAAAAATAATTTCTATGTGGAAATCAGACTCTGCCCCAACAACATCATGGACTAGACTGTTTACAAGCTTTCACATTTTAAGTATTCCTATTATGGTTCTCTCCTTTCTGCCCCTATCCAGGGGCTCCAGTACTTTTCTCTTGACTGATACTGAAGGGAGGGGTATCCTGTAGGGAAAAGGGGTGGTGGGCTCCTCAGAGCTACTGGCACCAGCCCTAGGGCGCTGTGCCTTACCACAGGGTGGTGGATGTGTAAGGGCAAGGGGGATTAGATACAGTAGGTGGGATGGGGCACAGGCATCCAGAGCCCTTCCTGATCCCCATCCTACGCCCTCTCAACTTGGGGTTGGGGGGGAAACAACTAGTTGCAGTGGGGAGGGATCGGGCCAGCCCTGGGTAGCGGGAGAAACCTCCCACACCAGTCCCTACTCCTATTAATAGCCAGCAAATTGTCCATCCATCTGGGGCTGGGAACAAATGGGCAGGTAGGCAGGAAAAATCAGGCTTGTTCTGCCCCCAGCCTCTGTCCAACACAGGAGGAATCGAGGTAGCAAACAGCTGAAATGCTCCAACTAGAGGGTAAAGGAAGTGAGGGAAAGGAAGTTCCCACTTTTGTAGAACTCCCATTGCCCCGGGGCTGGAAAAAGGCAGACCTTGATTGTAAAGTGCTGTAGCCTCTAGCAGGGCTGGGCCCTAGGCAAGCTCGGAAGAATGCAGGCCAGGCAAGGGCATAGGAACCAGGCCTTCCTGACCAGCATGTGCCCTGCCATGCTCCTTGTAGGGATTTCTGGGAAAGGTGGACTGATAACTCCGCCATCAGCCCTCACCAGCTTCCAGCCATCTCTGGTCCACGTACAAACCAACACCCCACCAGCACTGTAGGACTGCCCTGCTCACAGCTGAAGGTTCCAGGCCGGTGGAGTTTATTCATGGTTGTGGCCCCAGCCTAGATTCCTCAATGGAAGCCACACCTTGAGCCTGGGGGTGTCTTGCTGGGGCAGGGGGTGTTTATGTCTGCCACCCCCCCGAGGCTCACACCTCATAGAGGATCACAGGGAAATCCACGTGGATGCGGTGACTTCGCTCAGCGCCACGGTACCCTGCCTGGGCCTTGGCTTGCAGACGCCGCCGCCGCCACCTCCCACAGGCTCCGCTGTCTCCCCAATTTGCATGTTTTAAAGATAATATTTTGTGAACAATATGCCATGGAATCACGAAATTTCATTTACTACTTATTGTGACCCTCTGAGTTGTTCTTCTTTTACTCACAGGGAAACCAAGGCCTAAAGAGATCAAGGGAACTGCTCCAGGTGCATGGTCATTGTTTGACTGATCAAGAATCTAACCCTTATTTATCTGGAGGAAAAAAAAACAACAAAAAAATCCCTGACTTTTTGAAAAGATACATGCACTCCAATGTTCATATCAGCATTATGTGCAGTTGCCAAGTTATGGAAGCAAACATCCGTTGATGTTTATGTCCATCAACAGATAAAAGGATAAAGAAGATGTGGTGTATATATATATACATATACACAGGAATACTACTCAGACATAAAAAAGAATGAAAGTTTTCCATTTGCAGCAACATGGATTTACTCGGAGAGTATTATGCTAGATGAAATGAGTCAGACAAAGAAAGACAAACACTGTGTGATATCACTCAAGTGCAGAATCTAAAATATAAGACGAACTAGCAAATATAACAACAAGGAAACAGTCACAGATACAGAGACCAAATTAGTGGTTACCAGCGTGGAAAGGGAAGGGGGAGGAGCAGGACAGGGGGACGCGAATTAGAGGCACAAACTATTATGTGTAAAATAAATAAGCTCCAAGGGTATGTTGTACAACACAGGGAATATCGTCAATATTTTATAATAACTTTGAGTGGGGTATAACCTTTAAAAATTATGAGTCACTATGTTGTTCACCTGTAACTGATATAACATTGTACATCAACTATATCTCATTTTTCTAAAAAAGTAAATACAGTGCCTATACAGGGCCAAGAGCTAGTGAGGGACAGGGAAACCTGGCATGCGGCAGTCCATGGGGTTGAAAAGGCTCGGATATGACTTAGGGACTGAAAAACAACAGTGCCTATAACTGCAACTAAAGTGTGTGGGGCACTCTGCTTTAGTGGATCATGATGCCACAGCTGTATTTCCTGACAAACTGAAAGAAATGAAGAGAGTTAAAAGAAAAAATTTCTAAAAGGAACCTCATCCTCAGCCTGACTCTAATGCTCAGTTGCTTGATCGTGTCTGACTCTTTGTGACCCCATAGACTGTAGCCTGCCAGGCTCCTCTGTCCATGGAATTTTCCAGGCAAAAATACTGGAGTGGGCTGCCATTCCCTATTCCAGGGGATCTTCCTGACCCAGGGATCAAACTCATGTCTCTTGGCATCTCCCGCATTGGCAGGCAGATTCTTGAGCCCACAAAATTCCAGTGCACCACAGTTTCTCCTGGAGCTTGTACAGTTTGGAATATTTTTGGTTTCTCCAAACCTACTTTCACCTTTGTTAGTTCTCAGACTTATGGACCCACTGGAAGCAGACATAAGCTGCATTTGGACTGGGAGAAGGGAAAGAAACCAAGAAAAAAATCTGGGCAGAGTCATAGAAAGGAATCCCCCGCCCCCCGCCCCCAGCCTAATTTTCAAATATTTTTGACTCTTTTTTATTTCCTCTAATTCCTTATTGAACATTGCTTCCATCTTCTCAATCCTTTTCTCCAGTTTATTTATCTGTAACTCCATTTTGCTTTCCAGATTTTGAATCATTTTCACAATTAAAATTCGAAATTCTTTATTGGGTAGGTTCCCTATATCTTCCTCTTTTGTTTGTGTTG
>SPDY01015029.1:2914-13180 GCA_006461725.1 Moschus chrysogaster | reverse complement strand
CTTTTTTTTTTTTTTTAATCTTTTTAAAAGATCTTTTGATGTGGGCCATTTTGAAAGTCTTTACTGAATTTGTTACAGTACTGCTTCTGTTTTATGTTTTGGTTTCTTGGCCCCAGGGCATGTGGAATCTTAGCTTCCTGACCAATCTTATCTTCCCAACCAGTATGGAACCCAACCCTCTGCATTGAAAGGCGAAGTCGTTAAGACTGGACCACTGGGAGGTCCCCATGGATGCCTTTGGGAGGTGTTATTCTGCCCTCCACACAGCATAAGGTCCTATTTGTTTTCCTGGCAGTCCTAAGTCCCATTACTCTGTTCAGATTCCCTCTGAGTGAAATTCCTACACCTTTTTTTTGCATAGCTGTTATGGAGCTAGGTCTCCCTCATCCAGCATTTGTGAACAATTTTAAATCCTCTATTATTTATCCCTCTTTAAATTACATACCGGAGGTTCTGAACTTGTTCCAGTGAAACGAGAAAATTCAGATTCTTTTACCCTCTTGGTCTCCCTCTCATTTTTTGGTGTCATTTTGAACTGGGTGTTCTGTTTCTATGTGTGAATCATTTTTTTAAAGTACAGAGAGGACAGGGCTACCCACAGGCCTTTGTTCAGGCTGACTCTTGGGTCATAAATTTAGTATCTGGATTCGGAATGCCAAGTGGTTATACAACCTGTAATCCAGCTCGTAACTGTGGCACCTGTTAGACATATTTTTGAAAAACTGTGCATTTGGGTGGGACTTTGTGGGGAAGGCTGGAGGTGTGCAAGGGGCTCCAAGTTGCCATATTGCCAGAGACTCCCCGTAACTGTTTAGGGCTCCAGGCTACTTATCTGTCAAATGAGGGGGATCAATTGAATTCAAGTTGCTTCCAGCCCTGCTAAACTATGAGTCTGTGTCCATGACAAAGCCCGGACCTACAAGTTTCTACCATAACCCCAAAGTAATGAGACTAAAGGACTTGGGTTACAAGTCCCCCTACACTGACTCGGACTGCCTCTTTTTTTATCTTTGAGTTCACAAGCCAGGTGTGTAACAATCCATTCTGAAATCTTCCCATGGACTGACAGCCCCTTCCTACCTAAGTTGCTCACTGCTGCTAAGTTGCTTCAGTCGTGTCCGACTCTGTGCAACCCCATAGACGGCAGCCCACCAGGTTCCCCCATCCCTGGAATTCTCCAGGCAAGAACCCTGGAGTGGGTTGCCATTTCCTCCTCCAATGCATGAAAGTGAAAAGTGAAAGTGAAGTCGCTCAGTAGTGTCTGACTCACAGCGACCGCATGAACTGCAGACTACCAGGCTCCTCCATCCATGGGATTTTCCAGGCAACAGTACTGGAGTGGGGTGCCACTGCTCACAATTATCATTATCTGCTCTGGGAAAATTAGGGAAACACTGGCCCATATCAGGTTTTTGGCCCTGCTCAGTGATGTCTCAAGGATCTTGCTAGGGGTCATTCAAGTGAAGGATTAAAAGGGTTCCTCTGAAGGTCAACCGGCAGATGGGACGTCATCTCACGGACCTAGCCTTGAAACACCTCAAGCTGCCTGGTGTTCTTTTAGTCTCTCTTGACTACCGTGGCTCCATTTCTTCCTTTTCCGCTGATCTGCAGGGCAGAGCCACCCTTCGCGCTGGGGAAGCAAAGGCTGGAGAAGGGCTGAGCACACGCGCTTGGTGCAGCTATCAGCTCCCCATGCCAGCTTGCCTCCCAGAATGGTCCTCCATCAGCCCTAGAACCAAAAAGGTCGCTCCTGTTGTTACCATCTCCTGCATGGCTAAGCTCACGCTGGCCATCCTTTTCTAGGCAGGCTCCTTTGTATCAGTCCTTGTCTGCTTCCTGGGTTTCCCTTGTGGCTCAGCTGATAAAGAATCCACCTGTAATGAGGGAGACCTGGGTTCGAAAGATCCCCTGGAGAAGGGAAAGGCTACCCATTCCAGTATTCTGGCCTGGAGAATTCCATGAACGCTACAGTCCATGGGGTTGCAAAGAGTCGGACACAACTGAGCGACTTTCACGTTCACTTTTCCTTGCTTCCTAACGCCTCCTCCCATCTCATCAGAGAACTCCCTGCAGAACAGCCTGCCTCCACTGCCACTCTCCTTTCTTTCCTCAATAGCGATCACACAATTATACTGTTTCAATTTCACATTTTTTAGAGGTTATCCTGTTTCCTTTTAGGCTTTCTGGCCTTGTGGTTATCTCTTTGGTCTCTCAATCTCTTTTGAAGTCATTTTCCCTGAAGCCTCAGTTCCTATCTGATGATGCCTGCCTTCCTTTTGTCAAATTTTGCAAATTCTGGACGACTCAGCCTCTTGGAGATAGGCAGGTGTTTACGGAACCACAGCAGGTTTGGCCCCAGTTCTTCTTATGAAGGAAGCGAATCCAAAGCATTGCCTCTGCTTTCAGCAAAGTGATTCCAGAATGCTCTAGATGCCGTCACCTTCTCCGCTCCCAGGCCGATGTTACCTTCTCTCATTAAGACAGCATTAACCGTATCTCTCAGCCTCATACCAGTAAAAGAGAGGTTATTCACAGATCTTTTCATGCTGAAATAATTTTAAAGTCCTAGAACACATATTTTTAAAATTAAAAAAATTTTCTGAGATTTGCAATAGTTTTGGGAAGCAGAAAGATCAAGATCTCATTTTACAGGTGAATCCACTGAGCTTCCCTGAGACCCTGGAGAGAGGTACACAGAACAGAAAAGTAAAGGTGAGCAGTTTCTAAGAGGCATATGGGCCATGTTTCAAAAGTTTATTTCTTGATTAAATATTTGAATTCAGAAGATATTTTCCCTACAGGGAGGAAAGTGATATACGCAGTGCACTGCTTTCCTACTGCTGCCGTCAGAGATTACCACAAATTTCGTGGTTGAAAACAGCACAGATTTATTCTCTTTAAGGGTTCTGGAGGTCACAAGTCTGAAATGAGTCTCCCGGGGCTGAAGTCGAAGTGTTGGCAGGGCCACCTTCCTTCCGGAGGCGAGGGGAGAATACTTTCCAGCTTCCAAAGGCAGCCTTGTCCCCCTGGCTCCTGTCCAGCCATCACACCACTTCCCTCCTCATGTTCTCTGACTCTGACCTCCTGCCTTCCTCTTTCACTTCTGAAAACTCCTGTGGTTCCACTGGGCCCGCTTGGATTATCATGGATAATCTCCCCAGCTCACGGCTCTTAAACTTAATCACATCTGCATGGTCTCTTTATGCCACGTAAGGTGACACTCACAGGTTCTGGGGATTAGAATGCAGACGCCTTTGGGGGCCATTACTCAACCTCAACATGCAGCTTCCAGTTCCACAAAAAGGTTCAAAGGCTTATTTCACTCCTAAGGTACCCGAAGTTTTACGGGTCCTTCCACTCAAAAGGCAACTCACTCATTCATGCATTTTAAGACTTGTCTAAGTGCAGCTGCCAAGCTAGGTACCGTGGGCATAGAGAAGGCTTTTTGGTGGGAAATGTGCCCAGCTCCCCCCAAAGAGCTCTAGAAGCCCTCCTCCTACCCACGCTTGGGACATGGGATCCTGTTCCTAAGCCGTGGGATCCCTCGGCTTGCTTCCCAAGAAGGCAGGGCATGTATGTATCAGGGCACTTGCCGAGAGGAGGTGCCAAGATGAGGGGAAATGAAAGTATTTTTTATATTACATTTCATCAAGAGCATTCATGTAATAGTTATCATAAACAAAAACAGATCCCCATAAAACTTTCCTTAAAAAAATTTTTTTTGAGAGGGTGGGTCACCATAGTTTTTTCAGTGGTGGAGGTTTGGGACTTCTAAAATTCTTAATTTCCCTGGCTCTGCAACCCTCTCTCCCTCCCTTCCCATATTAATTTTTTAGAGCAGTTTTGTTCAGGGCAAAATTGAGCAATAAGTATAGAGATTTCCCATATGTCCCCTTAACCCTACACATGGACAGCCTCCCCCAACTTCGACATCCCTCATGAGGGGACCGGGTGTCATGATCCATGGACCTGCACTGACCCACCACACCCACCCAAAGTCCTTATTAGGGTTCACTCTTGCTGTTGGCCATTGTGTGAATTTGAAAAAATGTCTGATGACATGTATCCACCATTATAATATCATACAAGGTGGTTTCACCGCCCTAAAAATCCCTCTGTGCCTCGCCTATTCCCCTCCCCACCCCCATACGCCTGTCTTTTCCTCAAAGCCTGGAAGGACTGGTCCACTTACTCCATTTCCCTTGATACCACTTGGGACTTCTTCCCAGGAGGCTTCCTCCCTGTTCAGTGCCATTGGCTTCTGGCTCCTCCTGACCACTCTTGTTTTCCTGGGGCAAGGATGCCCAGTCTATGATTTAAATGATGGCCAGTAAAGGAAACACAGGCAGTGGCGAAGTCCCTTCTGTCCCTGCCACTGTCTCCACTCTCAACTCTCTAACTTTCCAAAAGAAAGCCTAAAGTGTACACTTAAACCTATCAAGTCTTTAGATATACATTGCAGTTTACGAGAAATGAGAGGCTAGAGAAATGAGAGGCTAGAGTAATGAGCTCCCATAATCAGGCAACCAGGCAAATTCAGATGGTGGGACATTCCACGGGGCAACTGGCCAGTCTCTAGCAAGTCAGCATCATATAAAAATGGAACTATGTGCGTGCATGCTCAATTGCTTAGTTGTGTCCGACTCTTTGCGACCTGTGGACTGTAGCCCACCAGGCTCCTCTGTCCATGGGGATTCTCCAGGCAAGAATATTGGAGTGGGTTGCCATTTCCTCCTCAAGGGATCTTCCTGACCTAGGGATCGAATCCGTGTCTCCTGCTTGGCAGGCAGATTCTTTACTGCTAAGCCACCAGGGAAGCCCCCAAAATGGTATTATACGAGATAATAAAAAGGTACGGACATAACTGGATTCAGTGAAGTCTTGGATGAGATATCAACTCAGGAAAACCAAATAGAAAGGACATTTTTGGGGTCAACCATGGAAATGTGAATACGGTTGAAAAATTAGAGGAAATAAAATTTATTAAAATGTAAAGAGAGAGATATTGTCTGAAATAAGCATAGAATAAGACCCAGAAGTCTATGCACTCAGGTTTTATCAATAACATCAGCAATCTCTGAGTGGGATATACTATTTAAACTTTTTTTTTTTAGCTTATCTATATTTTCAAATTGTCTACAATGTACATATGCTTTTTCTACAATATTAAAAAGCTATTAGAGAGAACTAATAGACTTTTGAACTTAAGCCAGGAAGAGGTAAGTTGAGGACTATCTGCTGGCAAATTTTTCTTTATCTAAGAAGGCTAGACATTCATCAGATACCACAAGAGATGTCAGCAGCATGGAGGACACTTACCAAAGATGTTCAAAATAGAAGCCTAGAGACGGATAATTTTGTGGTTCTTCATTCAAAAAAGGAACTAAAGCTCTGGACTCCTGATGAAGTGGAAATCGCAAGCGTGCGCTTATGTACATGCATCCATGTGTATATAAGCATGTGCACACCCACACACACCTATGCACGCATGGGTGTGAGCAGAAAAGAGAACGATGAATGAGTCAGTGTAATGGAGGTGGGGGGGATGAAGGGAAGACGAACAGACAGTCTTCACAATAAAACCCAGAAGAGAGTTCTACAATCACTTATCTAGAGAAGAGATTCCAACATCGTTCAGTGGGAGCAGGGCATGAGCAGCTGCCACTTAAGTGGCGTTCTGAAGTATGAAATTATCTAAATTGTTAAATGGGTATCTGGCTCAGACAGCACATTTGCAGAATGAGATTTTCAGGGGCTGAGGATGCTGTGATTTCGAGATCGCAGGCATGTGCTCAACCCAGCATCAAACAGCTGGAGACGGGGGTGGGGGGGCAGGTAATCAAGGAATGTGTTCCCTGCAAAACCAGGAAGAGAGATGCTCTCCACACGCCGGATGTCGTGTCCCTTTCCCAAGGTCAGGAAATAAACTCTGCCGAGGAAGAAAGCACTGTTGTACTGCTCAGGAAGGGGCAGGCTGAGCCCGTCTGCGAGCGCCTGCGCTTGTGATTCGCACCATCTGCGGTACATGAGCTCCCATCATCAGCCAGTACAGCTCCCGTTCTCCCGCTGCTCCACCAGGTTCCCGACTCCCTGTATTTTACAGCCTGTCACCCAGAGGTTCCACAGGAAACATTTCAGAGCTCTTGGACACGTGAGGTTCATCTGAAGTACGTTTTGTCTTCCCCCAAGCGTGGGCTACAGTTGAATCCATAGGCAATTAAAGGGTGTGTTCTGTGCTTAGCCTTGATGAACGGCAGGTCTTCCAGGACTCTGGAATCCCAAGGGAGCACCAAGGTGCAGAGACGCACCCATCNGGTTCTCACTGTGATTAACCATAAATTGATTTATATTCCCTGGCATCTGTATCTCTTTTAATCATGGAAATTATAAATTAATATATCAGCCACACAAGTAGCTTAGGGCTACAAGTACAGGCTTTATGTTTTCCATTTAGTCCTATAAGGTTTTAAAATATTTTTATTTATTTTATTTTTGGCTGCATTGGGTCTCAGTTGCGGCACACAGGATCTCTGGTTGAGGTGACTGGGCTTGGTAGTTGTGGCACGAGGGCCTAGCCAACACAAGGCACACTGGCTTGCCTGGGAAATCCCATGGACAGAGGAGCCTGGTAGGATGCAGTCTACTGGGTCACAAAGAGTTGAACACGACTGAAGTGACTGAGCATGCACGCATGCACACAACTGTAATATTAAATATCAGCCACAAGTGTTGAACTAGCCAGTCAACAGCACCTTAAACTAAGGGAGACTTGTTTTTCTCACATGAAAAGTCAGAGGTCCTGGCTACTGGCAGCGGTATCTGCCTAGTGATGTTGTCAAGGACAGGATGCTGTCTTTTTGTTTTGTCATCTTCAGTGTTGACGTTCTGGCCTCATGCTTGTCACCTCAGGGTCACAAGGTGACTGTCATGGCACTCACATCTCTGAAGTCTCCTGCTTTGGCAGGTGAGTTCTTTACCACTAGCCCCACCTGGAGAAGGAAATGGCAACCCACTCCAGTGTTCTTGCCTGGAGAATCCCAGGGACGGGGCAGCCTGGTGGGCTGCTGTCTATGGGGTCGCACAGAGTCAGACACGACTGAAGTGACTTAGCAGCAGCAGCAGCACCACCACCTGGGAAACCCATATAGACGGGTACATAGTGCTAAACAAGAGAGAAAAATAGTTACAGATACACTGTGTGTGACCATGGAAAATCGGGGATACAGCCAAATCTACGCTAGACTAGGCACAGGATGGCTTAGTGATGAATATGATGATCCCTAAGTGATAAATAGGGTTTTCCTCGGTGGTCAGTGATAAAGAGTCCACCTGCCAAGCAAGAGATGCGCGTTTGATCCCTGGATTGGGAAAATCCCCTGGAGAAGGAAACATCAACCCACTCCAGTATTCTTGCCTGGGAAATCCCATGGACAGAGGAGCCTGGCGGGCTGCTGTCCATGGGGTCGCAAAAGAGTCGGACAAGACTTAGGGACTAAACAACCAGAAGTGATAAATCAAGGTCAGGGAAAGAGCAACAGACAGACGGAGAGGTCTGCTCTGAAGCGGGACAAGACGGTGGGGCATAGGTGTAAGAGCCAAATGGGCAGGGGCCTCGGGGGCTGACAGGGCTGTGCTGCTTTGCTCCATGAACAATGAATGGGAAGCCCCTGCAGAGTGAGTCTGAAGCAGGAGGAAGTCACAATACAGTTTGTTTTTCATAAGTGTCTCTAGGTGAGAGATGGGGTGGGAGATACAGGGAGGGAACAGGGACGAAGGCATGGCCATAGAAGGGCAACAGGAGGGGACCTGGCCATGATGGAAGTGTTTTGACCTTGACCGCATCAGGGTCGACATCCCATTGTGAGGCTGTGGTAAGATTCAGCAAGAAGTTACACTGTTGGGAACTGGGATCCCTCTTTGTTTCTGACAACTGCATGAGGATCTACAATGACCCCAGAAAGTTTAATGAAAAGAAGTGTCTCCTGGTTTCAACATGGAGAGTAGAGGAGGAATAAGGGTGGAAGAGAAGAGACCAGTGATGAGTCATCTGAGAGCTGCCGGACCGTGGACCAGGGAGGGGGGATAAGAAGTGTGGACTGATTCCAGAAGTATCTGGAATGTTCTACGGGCAGATGGATGGATGGATGTGGGAGGGGCGGGACTGGAGCAGAAAGGCAGATACTAGCATTTTCCTGAGATAGAACACAAAGGAAGAGGAGCTGGTTTGGTAGTGGGGATCAGGAGGCGGGCCTGGCCAGCTCCTGGGTGGGCAGCTCAGGTTAAGGAGGCCGTGAATGACCCAGGTAAAGGTTCTGAGTGGAAGTGCAATCACCTTAAAATACAAATAAAGGTGACATTTCTCCTCCACCCCCTTCCCAAGTCCCAGTGCCTTCCTTCTAGGAAAACATTAGAGAGTAAGCACCTTTGGTCCGATGGCTGCCTGGGTATCACACTTGGCATCCTTTCTCTACTGGCCTGACTTGCTCTACCAACCCTAACCCCTGCCACCTGGGGCTCTGGGTCTGCAGAGAGGCTGGGGTCACCCCCAAAGCCCCTGCCCTCGTGCAGCCGCCTCTCCCCTCCGCAACTCCTCCCTTCACTTCTGTGCATCTCCACGGGGGGCCTCTGCCCGCTTTCTAGCAGCGACCCTCACTTTCCTCCTCTTTCTTTCACCTTCTTCCATGGCAGCTGGCGTGGAAGCAGGTGGTGATGCTCAACTGTGCAGCCAGTGGGCCCGGAAGCGTGGGGCCTGCTGTCTACCATCCACCGGCTGGCTCTGCTCAGTCTGAGCAGCTGCATCCGCAGCTCTAGGCTGAGGGCTGGAGACAGAAGACTTGCCCTCTGGGAACCTCCCTGGTGGTCCAGTGGTTAAGACTTAACCTTCCAATGAAGGGGCTGTGGGTTTGATCTCTGGTTGGGGAGGTGAGATCCTGTATGACTTATGGCCAAACCCCTCCAACGCCCCCCAAATAAAAGAAGACTCACAGGCTGGCAGGAAAGGGCACGTGGAGAGAAGCATGTATACAGTGAAGAGCACCCTTGAAAACCGCCTAGTAAGGCACCACATTAGACACCCGCAATACAGTTTCCTTTCCGAGTTGGAAGAAACCATCCCTGATAAAGCTGCCAACTCTCATTTAGGAGCCACGCTGCACAAACCAACTTCCCACATCTGTAAACACTGGAATTGGGCTCAACACCAAGAGAGGCCGGCTCTGGAAGGTTCCCCAGGAACTGCCACTGGCTGGGGAGCAGCAGGGTAAGGAGAATTTCTCCAACTCGTTCCAGGGCTGCAGGGAGCTCCACACGCTCACTGGTTATTACTGTTAGTTTTCTGCCAAGTGTATAATGTTCTCATGGAAGCGACATGTGTACACGACACAACTCTTCTATACTCTTTTCCATATGGCTAATCATGCCTGGCACAGGCCCCACTGCTCAAAGTCCTGAAGGAGAGGGTGGATGAGAGGCCCTTCAGATCCCTATTAACTTTAAGATCCATTCTCTTGGTGCAGTGATAAAGAACCTGTCTTCCAGGGCAGGAGATGAAAGGGACCCGGGTTCCATCCCTGGATCAGAAAGATCCCTTGAGGAGGAAATGGCAACCCACTCCAGGACTCTTGCCTGAAGAATCCCATGGACAGGGGAGCCTGGAGGGATACAGTCCATGGGGCTGCACAGAGTTGGACATAACTTAGCACTCCTAGATCTTTTTCTATCTATTTACACATATATACGCATAATTTTTACATGAATAGAAAGATACTATACATATTCTACAACTTAATATTTTCATTGAATAAAATCTTATTTTTCCCCCAGACATCAACTAATCCATAGTATGAATATTCTATATTTTGTAACCATCTGCCATTGTTAAGCATTTTTAATTGTGTCCAGTTTTGCTATAACAAATATAACTATAGTACACGTTCTATGTACATGTATCTTTGAATATTTATGTGTTATTTCTAGAAATAAATGAATAGACATGGAATTGTTAAACATTTTAAGTACATATATCTGAATATTTATGTGTTACTTCTACAAATGAACAGATATGAAATTGCTATAATTTAAAATTTTGAAACTACCACTAAATTGTCCTCCAAAAATATTTAATAGCTTTCACTCCCAACCACACTGTTCCTCAATACTGTATCTTGTGCCTCCCTGGATTGCAAGAATCCACCTGCAGTAAGACAGACCTGGGTTTGATCCCTGCATTGGAAACGTTCCCCTGGAGGAGGGCATGGCAGTCCACTC
>SPDY01015024.1:9261-23581 GCA_006461725.1 Moschus chrysogaster | reverse complement strand
CCAAAATTCGACAATTCTAAACCCTGACTTGTACTGTCTTTAGAAAGCAGTTATGTTCAGCTTTCTGATTTGAAAAGTATGATCTTAACCTGTTGGGATCTTTTAATGAACTGGGACCTGGTGGTCCAGAGACAACGATAAGAAAGTGAAAGAGAGAAAGAGGCTGATATTCCCTAGTTTACGCAGAAAACCAATAAAGTCCTTGGCACAGGACTTGCGTCTCCCACGAAGGCACCGGGCGCCCTCTCGAGAGGGAGTGAAGGCACAGGGCGCCTTCTCGAGAGAGTCGTAGAAGCCCGGGCAGGAGAGTGGGCAAGACGGGTCTCTGCACTCTAAGGAATCAGCCGAGGACAGAGAGAGAGAAAGACAGACACAGGGACCCAAGCTCTGATGGAGCAAAGGTGCTTTAATGATTTCTCTCTGAGTATATAAACACTGTGGTACAAGAAATTTCTTTCAACAATGATAAAGATCAGAAAACCAAAGGTACAACAACCATTGCCAAGGAAACAAGGCATTAATAATAGTCACAAGGTCAGGAGACAATCCATATCTCAAGGAAAAGGGGGAAGAGACTAAGCAGTTTTATCATAAAGAGAACGTTTACTAGAGGAGATCCAAGCCTGTCTCACACAATGACCCTGGTTCCTGGGAGAAGCTTGCTTACTCCACTTGAAAAGAAACAAAGGACTTGTGAGAAACAGCATGTAGGAATCCTCCTGTTAAACACTCCCTGACATTAACCAATACAAATTAATTCTGCAGAAGGAATAAAATTTGTAAATTTACCTTCCTGTCCACTAAACTTCATTAAGTCTTATTAGACTCAAAGGCATACAAACATAAATAATCATTACATTATTACATAATTTACTTCAAATATAGTATTTAGATCTTATTACCTACATTTTTAAAGAATTAACTGAGACACAGAGCTGTTAAGTGACTTTACATCAAAGTAAGAAGTGGATTTCAGACTTCCTGGCACCTTCACTCATTAAATCTCAATGAATCTCAAGAATCTACCAAAAAATTCTACATAGCTTCCTTAGAAGATGATTTCTGAAACTGCTTAGATGAAGAAAATAATGCTGCTTCAAGGACTAAAAACAAAAATAGATTTTTATGGTTGCACTTCTCAGCTTGTGGAATCTTCGTTCCCCGACCAGAAAGTGAATCCAGGCCCTCAGCAGTGAAAGCACACAGTCCTAATCACTGAACCATCAGGAAATTACCTAAAAACAATTTTTAAATGCCTTTAATTTACAGATCAATGTAACAGCTAACTATTTAACAGTTTGGCCTTAAACAAAAACCCTTCATTTCTCCCCCATCTGAAGGCCTAAACATTTCACAAGAGAAGTTTAGCCCCTGGTATAGCATCTTGGTTTGAATCATTTGTTGTAATATGATAGCCCTTTACTTTTTTTGAGGGCACGATTTCACTTATTTTCTATTCACAGCATATATATGTTCATCACCACAGTTTATGGGTACGCACATATAATAAAACACAGTTGTATCGACCACTTGAAACAGTTCAAAATACAGAAACGAAAGTCCAATTAAGAATTTCATTTTAGGGAATTCCTTGGCAGTCCAAGGATTAGGACCCCACCCTTTTACCACAGGGGCCTGGGTTCAATCTCTGTTTGGGAAACTGAGATCTGCAAGTTGTGTATTGAGGTCGAAAAAAGAGGGGAAAAAAAAGAATTTGATCTTCTGACAATAGCATGAGGATGATATTTCTTCATTAAACTCCACAGTGAATTGATTCCTGAGGAGGATGAGACTGCCACAGGACATTCTGCTTCCTTCATTTACCAACGATTAACACTTGAAAAGCTATCTCCACGCTTGTTTGATATGAAAAATTATTTTGTAACAGGGAACAATTATGATATCAGGAATTTCATCTAAGGTAATATTCAATACTTTTAGCAAAACAGGCTTCCAATTTCCTTACTCTGGTTTTATTAATAATTTCTAACGCAAAATAAAAAGAAAGGTTCAAATGCAATTATTGGCCATGTAATATTTCTACTATTCATTACTTTACAAAGCATTTCTACATTATCACATCTGATCCTCACAATTCTGTTAGATACATGTTATCATTTCCACTTTGCAATTGAGGGAAAAAATGCAAGGAAGTAACCTTATCTTTTGGCCATGCAGCATGCAGGATCCCAGTTCCGAGACCAGGGGCCACACCCATGTCGCCCACAGTGGGCGCACAGAGACCAACCCCTGGACCGCCAGGCAAGTCCCAGAAGTGATCTGGTCAAAGTTCTTCCATTACTCTACTCTGGCCACCTGATGAGAAGAGCTGACTCACTGGAAAAGACCCTGATGCTGGGAAACATAGAAGGCAAAAGGAGAAGAGGGTGACAGAGGATGAGATGGTTAGACAGCATCACTGACTCAATCAATGGACATGAATTTGAGCAAACTCCAAGAGATAATGAAGGACAGAGAACCCTGGCATCCATGGGTAGCAAACAGTCGGACATGACCTGGCAACTGAACAAAAACAAGAATTTCCATTATTCCGGGGTTGAGATTTAGGTCTGCTTGGACAAGTTTTATTTGTCCAAAGAGTACATAATGGAAAAGACAATCAATTTAAGGCTTAGCATGTGTGAACACTGTTCCGGTATCATACGTTAACTCTTCACAAAGAGTTACTCCATGGAGTGTAGCCCGCCAGCTCCTCTGTCCATGAAATTCTCCATGCAAGAATACTGGAGCAGGTTGCCAGTTCCTTCTCCAGGGGATCTTCCCAACCCAGGCATCAAACCCAGGTCTTCTGCATTGCAGGCAGATTCTTTACCATTTGAGCCACCTGGGAAGCCCCTCATCAGTGCAGGAAACCTAACAAATCACAGGGCACAAGGTAATACTCAGAATAGTCTTGCCTCAGCAGTGGGCCACTGTTAGCCTTACATTAAATTCTGTGCTGATAAAAAACAAGGTCCTACTGTATAGCACAGGGAAATATATTCAATATCCTTTAATAAACCATAATGAAAAAATAATGTGAAAAATATATATAAATGAACCCCTTTGCTGTACACTACAAACTAACACAATACTGGAAATCAACTATACTTCAACAAAAACAAAAGCTGTACTAATCACATCTAACAAAGTTTAAAAGCAAGTCCCAAAGGTATCAAATTGTTTCCACACAAGTAAATGCCTTCTAGGATAAAATTCAAAAACATTTTACAGAAAAAAAAAAATATATATATATGTATAAAATTCACAGTATTGACATTTGGATTAAAAAAAAAAAAACTACAAGATGCATTTTGGCAACTGGTACCAAAAAAACAATCAGAAAGATATGACTCACAATAAGGGGGAAAATCAACCAATTAAATATGACACAATTAATAAAATAGGGAAAAACATTAAAACATTATTATAACTGAATTCTCTACTGTTCAGGACACTAGAAATAAGTTACAACTTGCTAAGACATCAAAAATATAAGAGATCCAAACTGAACTTCTAGAGATGAAAAATACAATGTCTGAGATAAAAAATACACTTAATGGGATAATGGCAGATGAAATATTTTAGAAGAATAATGAACATGAAGTTACAGCGATAACTGTATAAAACAAAACACAAAAGGGGAGGGGGCTGAGGAAAAAAGTGAACAATGCATCAGTGAGCTGGAGAGAAATTTCAACTGATCTAGTATTTGTATTAACGTAACTGATATACCTGAAAGAGTTGACTAAGAAACAAAAAAAGTCTTTTTTGATAAAATAATTGCAAAAGTTTATTCAAATTTAACTAAGACTGTAAACCCACAGATATAAATACCAATGAACTCCAAAATGAAAGCAAGAATCAAAGAAAATCATTTAAAGGCACACTGTAATCAAATTATGCAAAATCAGTAACACACAGAAAATCTTAGTCAGGCAAAGGGAAAAAAAGTATAACGATTATAGAAGATTCCTTTTAAGAAACAATGGAGATCAAAAACATGGAGCAATGCTATTTTTAAATCACTGTACTGAGGACTGATCGACATATAAGAAGCTATACATATTTAACACACACATCTTGGTAAGTTGTGTATATCAACAGAGAATGAGATGGCTGGATGTCATCACCGACTCGATGGACATGAGTTTGAGTGAACTCCGGGAGTTGGTGATGGACAGGGAGGCCTGGCGTGCTGTGATTCATGGGGTCGCAAAGAGTCAGACACGACTGAGAAACTGAACTGAACTAAAGATCTTCTCAAATTATTTATGCAATCTCCTGTCACTACAATACTACAAAAATAGGCATTAAATACATTTTAAATGAAAAATAAAACTGAGCCTAAGTTAAGTAAAAAAAAGAAAATTACTTAGGGAAGAAGAAGGCAAGCCAAATGTAATTCCAGGCAAGTCTGGAGGAGAGTAGATTTAGCCTGGACTCACATGGGAATGCTGGAATGTGTTGTTCCTCAGATTTCTCCTGCACAAAGTCAAAGGAGGTGGGCCTTCATATGCTCGCAGCTGTTAATCATTGACAAAGGGCAGCTTGATTGGAGACAGGAAGAATGTGGTAGGATGTAACCTCCCAGATACCTTTTCTTTTTGTGCTTTTGTGAAAACATCTCATATCTGAAGGGCGATATGATGGTCAGGGGCCTCAGGCACTAGCTGTTAGAGGCGAAAGTGCATTGAAGCTGGAGAAGGGGAGTTGAAATGGTCAAGTGCATTTGAGGAGATCTGGATGGAGTACCAGCAGTGTTCACACTGCAACTGTAGAAAGTTGTCTTGAACTTCAGAAAAATGTCATGGACAGACAAGCCTGGTGGGGCTACAGCCCAAGGAGTCACAAAGTGTTGGCCACAACTGAGCACATGTGAGCGCGCACACACACAGAGATCATCTAGCCCTGCCCTGCCATAGGTATACCTCCCCACAGGATGTGGAGAGATGGGGGAACTGTGCTTACACTGCTGTCCTCTCTGTGATTTCCAGCCTGGGAATACAACTGTTTTTTGTTGTTTTTTTTTGCCCTGAAACCATGACAGAAACTTTACATGATGCCCTGAATTTATAATGAAGTTCTTTCTGGGGAGCAACTTATGAGTGCAGGCGGCTTAGCATGGATGAGGGAGCAGAGACCCTCTGCACTGTGTCTCTGTAATCTGAATGTCCAAGATCCTTCACAAAGAACTAAAACCAGCAGATTCTGTTTAGTTATTATAATTCTGTAACTAAAGAATTATTGTGATGATAAGACATGTTATCCTCCTAATTTCAAAGATAATGTGTTTGGCTATCAATCAGTGGGTCTTCTAGTTTCTAAAGAAATTTAGCAGAGTAAAAATTCTCCAATAGACTCACCCTGTAAACTGAGTTACATGTGTCTCCCAAATGCCTATGTGGATGGCTTTCTACAGACCCATATGCTTAGTTCCTGTAAGATTCCCAGACATCAAAGATGGGGCTGCTCCCAGAATTCTAGTCACAGAATATAAAAAGGAAAAACATTCAAAGTAAGTGTGGAATTGAGCTGCAGGAGCTGCTTGTATATTTTGGAGATTAATCCTTTATCAGTTGCTTCATTTGCTATTATTTTCTGGCAAGCTGCTTAGTATCCTGAAGAGGAAATGAAAAGATTCTGTAGCATGTTCTGTCAGGGGTCTGCAGGAAACAGGAGAGATGGCCCTATTTGTTATATTTATTGGAGATATTATTATTTGTTTTATGCTGTGTGGAAGGAGGGCCAGAGCTATAATCTATTGATCATTTAGTTTTATGAAGTTCTCAAATGGGTGATCTGGTATTTTTCTGACAGAGAGGCTATGGTTCCTGAACACCAGTAATAAGATTGTCATGTCATTTTCTTCTCGTTGGTCTTTTTATTGCTTTTTATCTCTTTGCTGATATTACCTCTCTCCAACCTCACCTCCTCCCTTGCAACTGTCATTTTTTCTTTCTTTCTTTCTTTTTTTCTTTTACCCCTCAGAGCCATGTTTAGGACCAGCTTGATTCATTTCATAGAATCTGCCCTGTGTTTCTGAGAGATTGCTCATCATTGCTTTTCATGTTTCATCCTGTGAAACTGTCTGCCCACTGCAGTCACTGTTGTAAAGTCTTCAGAGTAAACACTGGAATGTAACTTGGGAAGAAATAGGTCAGGGAAGCAGAGACCAAATGTTCATTTTGCAGCCACCGTGTGAGCAGATGGAGAACAGATGAGGTGGCTCTCTTTGTGGGCCCCAGTTTTCTGTAAACTCTTTCAGGCTCTCCTGGGATGCAGGCTCCTTCAAGAACCCTGAGAATCTAAGCAGATGAACATTGAGAATGAAGTCTTCCTAATATCAGACACCAAGCTTATCATGTTCCTTTCTGCTCTATTATCATACAGAGAAGAAAATTCACTAGATACGTGCTTTTTAGCTCTTGTCACCTAGGAATGCGCTAACGAACACAAAATCTCCTTGGGAAACGGTGCTAAATATTAATAGCTTGGCTCTTAATTGGTGACAAATGAGGGGCATTGCCCCTAGGTGGTCACCGGTGGCCGCAACATGGATGAAACACCATCCTGCCGTCATGCCAGGCAGTGAACCAAACGAGATGACTCCAAGTCATTCATAGGCTGACTGTGCCTTTGCTCCCAAGGAACACAGAGTTAAGAAAGAGAAGCTGTTCAAAACAAAAGAAAAACAGTATATCTTTAAAGAATAGGTTGGCATGCAGGCAATGAGGTCACAAAGACCAGCAAAGCAGGCAGCCGGTAACCAGGCTGGTGAAGAGTTAAGCTCTGAATGGCTGTGGAAGGGTGGTATGGCTGGGGAACAACTGCCTAATGTCTTTTAACCGGACTGTTTAGCAAAAGCTTCATTATGAGTGTAATTGTGTGCTTGTGCAGGCACACTGCACGGAGGATCGCTCACAGTAAAGGTAGGATTGTATTGCCCGCTGCCATGCCAATTACTGGATATTAATGGCAGGATGGCATGCATATGCCTGAGCTGGGAAGCAGAAGGTTAATAGACGAACAGCACCAGAAGAGCCCATTTATCAGTTTCTATTTATCTCTCCTTGGGAGGTGGCAGGTTTACAGTAAATACCTTCTGTCCTCCTAATTTTCTAATGATGGGGATAATGATGGAGAATGGTGAAGTCATTAACTGGGACAGGCTCTGTGCATCACTCTGTCAACCACATCTCCCCAAGACCTGCAATGAGAAGTGATGGGCCCCAGCTGTTCACCAGAATCCCCTCCTCCCATCCCTTCCACCCTAAACTGCAAGCTTGGGAAATCGCTCCCCCAGTGAAGAAGGTGGAGGACCTGGGTGGGTGGAGAAGCATGCGAGAAGGGGAGCGAAGCTCTTCAGACAGAAGCATGGCTTTGCCAGCTACTCTGTCTTTGCGTCGAACTTGGAGGAAGCACTGTTGACACACACCGGAATGCTTCTCCAGCAATGCCAAAGCTACTATGAATTATGTCTGTGTGTGTGTGTGCTTAGCCTGATTCTATGTGACCACATGGACTGTAGCCCACCAGGCTCCTCTGTCCACGGAATTCTCCAGGCAAGAATACTGGAGTGCGTCGCCATTTACTCCTCCAGGGGATCCTACTGACCCAAGGATCAAACTAGCGACTCCCGTGTCTCCTGCACTGCTGGTGGATTCTTTGCCTGCTGAGCTATCGGGGAAGCCCGCAACTAATATTATGATCCAGCTATTCTGCACCTAGGTATTTGCCCGACAAAACACACAAAGCATATATTCATACAAAGACTTATACATCAATGTTCACAGAAAATTTATTTGAAAAGCCAAAAGTGGGGGGAAAAAAAAAGTCCATGAATAGATCAATGAATAAACATACATATACCTATATGACAGGATACTACTTGGCAATAAAAAGGAATTACTAACTAATGCCAACATCCGCTGGACCATGGAGAAAGCAAGAGTTCCAGAAAAACATCTATTTCTGCTTCATTGACTATGCCAAAGCCTTTGACTGTGTGGATCANCACCCTCTTCCAACAACACAAGAGAAGACCCTACACATGGACATCACCAGATAGTCAATACTGAAATCAGATTGATTATATTCTTTGCAGCCAAAGATGGAAAAGCTCTATACAGTCAGCAAAAACAAGACTGAGGGTTGACTGTGGCTCAGATCATGAGCTCATTATTGCCAAATTCAGACAAATTGAAGAAAGTAGGAAAAACCACTAGACCATTCAGGTATGACCTAAATCAAATCCCTTATGATTATACAGTGAGAATGACAAATAGATTCAAGGGATTAGATCTGGTAGACAGAGTGCCTGAAAAACTATGGACGGAGATTTGTGACATTGTACATGAGGCAGTGATCAAGACCATCCCCAAGAAAAAGAAATGCAAAAAGGCAAAATGGTTGTCTGAGGAGGCCTTACAAATTAGACGAGAAAAGAAAAGAAGCTAAAGGCAAAGGAGAAAAGGAAAGATACCTCCATTTGAATGCAGAATTCCAAAGAAAAGCAAAGAGAGATAAGAAAGCCTTCCTCAGTGATCAATAGAAAGAAATAGAGGAAAATAATAGAATGGAAAAAGAACATCTTAGGGGAAAACATTATTCTATCTACCACAAATAGTATATACCTCGTAGCATTGCTGTATGGATTAAAAGAAGCATTATGTGAAGAACTTCGAAAAGTTTCTGCTCTCAGGTGGCTCAGTGGTAAAGATTCTGCCTGCCATGTGAGATGTGGGTTTGATCCCTGGGTCAGGAAGATCCTCTGCAGAAGGAAATAGCAACCCCCAGTATTCTTGCCTGGGAAATCCCATGGACAGAGGAGCTTGGGGTGCTACAGTCCCTGGGGTCACAAAGAGTCGGACGTGACTGATAAACTAAACAGCAAAAACCACAGAAGTATGATGAGTAGAGGGGATGAATGGAGGAGAAGGGGGTGAAACACTGCAGCTATTTAAGTTAGAAAACTTGGGATGCAGTTAGTGTGAGGGTCTATGAAAGGAAACAAAAATGCTTTGCATTCTGAGAACAGCAGAACTAGAGTATTGTGTTTAGTTCCAGTTGTTATACTCCAAAGGGGTATTTTCAAACAGGAATGAGCCTAGGCAAAAAGACAAGAATGATGGTGTTACTTGTGGAATGCAGTACAGTGAATCCCCTACATACAAATGAGAATGCATTCGTTCAGCCCAATCTGTTCATAAGTCCAACAAAGTTAGCCTGGGTACGCAACTAACACAAGAGGCTGTATAGTACTACACTATAAAAGGTTTATAATACTTTTCAGGGAAATAATACATAAAAACAATCACCCACAAAAAAGAAAATATTTGTAATCTTACAGAACAGCACCTTGGAAAGTACAGTAGTACAGTCCAACAGCTGGATACAGGGGAAGTTCCCATCTTTGAAAGATCACAACTTGAAGGTTCATCTGTAGGGGACTTGCTGTATAAAGCAGTGGTTAAGGTTGGGTAGGACTGACCTCATGGGTACTTGGCCGTAGTTGACATGCATACGTGATAAAAGAGCTCAGAAGGGCCATGCTTGGTTTAATGCCCTGCCATCTTGAAATTTTGCATGATTTTGTCTTTACACTGGTATTCTGTTGAGGTCCTGTTGGATAACAGAACATGTGTGAGTAGAGAAGTTACACAAGACACACATGTCTGTTGTTCTTTTCCACCCCTTTCCCAAATAATCATGAGCACAGGAATCTGGTGGGTCCACCATGTGTGAAAGTCCGGCCAAACCCCACGTGAGTGAGAGGCAAACATGTTACTTGTGTCTGCAACTGACTAAATCTGGATGCTGGCAACCAAGAGAGGCCTTCCTTCTATTTGAACCAGAATTTTTCAAACGCTGAAGAAGGTGATGACTCAAGAACACACGAATGACAAAGGAATCTGTCAGATCGTTTCGTTTCCTTATTTTTGGCTGTGCTGGGTCTTTATTGCTGCCGGGGCGCTCTCTAGTTCTGGCTAGTGGGAGTTACTTTTTGTTGTGGTGTGTGGGCTTCTCAATAAGGTGGCCTTTCTTGTTTCAGAGCATGGACTCTAGGCGGGTGGCTCAGTAGTTGTGGCACATAGATCTCAGTTGCCCCACGTCAAGTGAAATCTTCCTGGACCAGGGATCAAACCCATGTGCCCAGCACTGGAAGGTGGATTCTTACCACTGGACCACCAGGGAAGTCCCATTCCTTTCTTATTTGTACTAGTTGCCATATTAGCAGGTCACTTACACTGAAAATAGCCATTTAGTAGCAAAGGGAAAAAAGGACCACCCATAGTTTCTTTCAGTCCTTCATTACTCATCCCTAACTCAAAGGTAAAGAGTGTTAGTAGAATATGTGTATCTATCAAGAAAAAAAAAAAAATAGTTGACTTGGTTTCATGCCAACATTTCTGCTATTCTGGCAAGAATGTATACGCTACGAAATACAAACTGTGTCATTTCTGTGATCCTGTGTGTGAGTTAAATGCTCATATTTTTCATTTAAAACTGGCATTGTACAATATAAAGATGAATGGTAACAGTCAGGTAATCATTTACAATTTAATTTTGCTTTCTTAGATTGACGTTTTATATAGCCAAGAAAAAGAAAAAAAAACAAGTTGCAAGAGAGGCCATGAAAGAAAGTAAAACGCTTAATACTTTACTGCCTTTAACAGCAGTGTTTCTTGCATTTTGAACAAGTGGCTTCACGTTTTCATTTTTCACTAGGTTCTGCAAATTATGTAGCTGGCCATGCATGAGAGCACTGGAGTAAGATCGCATTTGAGAATTCCAGGTCCCCTTTCTGCTAGTTATGTAACCTTAGATTAATTATTTAAACTCTTTGTGCCTTAGCTTTGCTCATATGGGAAATGAAGACTTGATAGGGTTTTAGTACAGAAGAATTTAGTTAATCCATGTATTGCACAAGGAATCGGATCTGTCTTACACCACCATGATGTAAGCTACACAATAATAGGCTCTTGGTCTATTTGTCTAGGCATCTGAAACCATGTCTGATGCATTTTAGGAGGTTAGTAAATAATTTCTGAGAAGATGAATGTATCCAATAAACTAGACCACTGGTTCTCAAAAGCTGGCCAGGGCAGCATTCCAACTACTATTAAATATGGATTATAAGGTCTCACATTTCTAAGCTCTTGATTCACTTTTTTTTTCCAGTATAGTCCAGAAATAGAATTTTTAAAAATCTCCCTGGGTAATTTTAATGGATTCCAGGTTCGAGCACCACTGCACTCTTAATGCACTTCAGTGTTTCCATGGTTTTTCCTTATTCTACTCTTTCTGCCTGTTTTTCTCATTTGCTTTCCCCTTAAGGCGAAACTGTAGACATTCTTCTGTGCCATGATCTAGGACAATCACATGGGTAATTCATTTTCATATTTCATTATGATTGCTCCATGTGAATACTAAATGTTTAAACTGTTAGAACAGTGGTCCACAACCTTTTTGGCACCAGGAACTGGTTTCATGAAAGACAGTTTTTCTATGAATGGGGTGGGGGTGGATTGTTTTAGAATGATTCAAGCACATTACTTTCATTGTGCTCTTTATTTCTGTTATTAATATATCTGTTCCAACTCAGATCATCAGACATTAGATCTTTCAGGTTGGGGATCTCTGTATTTGAAGACCAGGTAGATCCTGTGTGCCTATTTTATACTAGAAGGAACTTCCATACCAAGTTACCTCGAATGGTTACTGGGGGTGGGGTGGGGAAGAGATTAAATGCTGGATGTGCTGCCCTGGAGAAGATACAGTAGAATAAGATGGAAGGCAAGAGTCAACAACCAAGAAGAAGATAAGTAAACCTTCTCATTTGCATGGGAAGTGCAGGCTGCATCTACATTATGTTAGTATGTAAACCTTCCCTGGTGGCTAAGCGGTAAAGAATCTGCCTGCCAATGCAGGAGACCCAAGAGATGTAAGTTCGATCCCTGGGTCTAGAAGATCCCTTGGAGAAGGAAATGGCAACCTACACCAGTATTCTTGCCTGGAGAATACTGGCAAGAATACTGACTACCATAGCTGCCTCTTTTCAGAGGAAACTTATGTGAATTACTAGGCACACCTGCGGAGAAGGCAATGGCAAGCCACTCCAGTACTCCTGCCCGGAAAATTCCATGGATGGAGGAGCCTGGTAGGCTGCAGTCTGTGGGGTCGCTAAGGGTCGGACACGACTGAGCGACTTCACTTTCACTTTTCACTTTCACACATTGGAGAAGGAAATGGCAACCCACTCCAGTGTTCTTGCCTGGAGAATCCCAGGGACAGGGGAGCCTGGTGGGCTTCCGTCTATGGGGTCACACAGAGTCGGACACGACTGAAGTGACTTAGCAGCAGCAGCAGCAGCAGGCACACCTGACGAAGAGAAATCGAGTTAGGAAAATAGAGGGTGAGTTAATTTTGCCCAAATTTTGAAGCCAAAAATATCCATTTCAGAAAAAGTAACTTAGGAAGCAGGTCTAAAACAGAATAAAGTTTCATCAGGGGAAGTAATAGTGTCTATATCATTTTCTGAGCAGCATCCAGCTAGAACATATGCGTGGCTCTCCCATACCGTTAAGAATCTTTTGTTTTAAAACAGTGCAGAATTTTTTTAAAAAAAGCTTTATTGGAGTATAGTTGATTTGCAATGTTGTGTTGGTTTCTCCAGCAAAGCAATTAGTTTTGTGTATAAATGTACCCCTCTATTTTTGGATTTCCTTCCCATTTAAGTCACCACAGAGCACTGAGTAGAGTTCCCTGGGCTAAACAGTAGGTTCTCATTAGTGATCTACTTCACACACGGTAGTGTTTATATGGGCTTCCCTGGTGGCTCAGTGGCAAGGAATCTGCCTGCAATACAGGAGCCACACAAGACGCGGGTTCGATAGTGGGTCAGTAAGATCCCCTGGAGGAGGACATGGCAACCCACTCCAGTATCTTGCCTGGAGAATGCCACAGACAGAAGAGCCTGGCAGGCTACAGTCCATAGGATTGCAAAGAGCTGGACACAGCTGAAGAGACTTAGCATGCGCAAACGCAGTATATATATATGTCAATCCCAATCTCTTGATTCATCCCATCTCCCCTTCCCTCCTTCATGTCCATAGATTTGTTCTCTATGTATGTCTCTATTTCTGTTTTGCAAATAGGTTCAACTGTACCGTTTTCCTACATTTCATTTATATGTGTTAATATATGGTATTTGCTTTTCTCTTTCTGACTTACTTCACTGTGCATGACAATCTCTAGGTCCATCCATGTCTCTGCAAATGGCACAATTTTGTTCTCTTTTATGGCTGAGTATTTTAATATGACTCATTAAAGGAGCATTAAAGATTTTATGTGAGGGATGAAATTCCAACTGGGCCCCAACATATGTGACATCTCCATGACAGATTACTAAATATTCTATCACCCCAAATCATATCTTATGGTAAAGCTCCAAAACCACTATTTAAACTCAAATGCGTCACTAGAGCTATCATTAACACTTCAGTGAGAATTAGGTAAATTAGCAGACTCTAATAAATCCCTCTGAAATTCTCCATCTGCCATAATAGGTTAGCAGGGATCCAATGGCACCGGTTGCCAGGGAAGCCTGTTTAAGCAGAGTAGGGGATCCAGAAAAGGGAAAGTACTGCAGATAAACTCACAGCCATGGTTGTCCTGGGACCTGTTGTAGATTTGCTAACATAAAGTTGACCTTCAGCGAGTGCATTTCTATGGCACCAGACTGAGTAGATTTAATTATGAAGACAAATGCTGGATATGACTGCATTTATGACCACTTGCAGCTATTCTGTTTGAGATATTTCAACAGTAAAATGCATAGTTCCCAGTTTGCCTTCCCTTGTGTGTACGCAGTTGTATTGACAGAGCGAAGAGTGGTCAAAGGGAGGGCTTTTCTTTTGACAAATGTTGCTATTAGTTAAATAGACCATGAAAGTACAGCACAGACACGCAGAGAGTTTCCCAGTGTGTGAGCCATGTAATAAGAAGGAAGTCCCTGCAGAACTGTCCAAATTAAGTAAACAAAGGAAGATTTCATAGACACTATCTAATACAATACTGGATTGACTTTCTATAACCAAAAGCAGGCATGGTATTAGGAAAAAAGCATGAGAGTTTTTCAATCTGACATTCAGCTTCTGGGACCAGATGAGATTGTATGTGAACACAGAAGGGAAAAAGGAATATTGCTTGGTGAACTCAGAGTATAGAATTCACCTCCCCCTCTCCAATGCCCAGCCCCTTTTTGTATAGCAAATGAACCACTGTGGTATTTCTGAAGAAGGAATGAGCAGGATTT
>SPDY01015021.1:8552-32515 GCA_006461725.1 Moschus chrysogaster | reverse complement strand
CTACTCCCCCATCCTTAAAAAGCATCCTCGTTTTGATTTTAAATTTTTAATTGCAGAATAATTGCTCCACAATATTGTGTTGGTTTCCGCCATACATCAACACGAATCAGCCATAGGGGTACATATGCCCCCTCCCTCTCAAGCCTCCCTCCCAACTCCCACCCAATTCCATCCCTCTAGGTAGTCATAGAGCATCTGATTTGAGCTCTCTGAGTCACACAGTAAATTTCCACTGGCTACCTATTTAATTTTTTAATTCATTAATTTTTTAACTGAAGGATAACTGCTTTACAGAATTTTGTTGGTTTCTGTCAAGTTAGCAATCTATTTTATATATGGTAATTTATATGTTTTCATGTTACTCTTTCAATTTGTCCCAACCTCTCCTTCTCCACTATGGCCACAAGTCTGTTCTCCATTTCTGACCTACTGAAAAAAAAAAAAAAAAAAACCACCATCCTCGGTTGAATCTGCTTCCCTCTCAACTGCCACTCAATTTCTCTTCCGTTCCGTTCCGTTCAGTCGCTCAGTCGTGTCCGACTCTTTGCGACCCCGTGGACTGTAGCCTACCAGGCTTTTCCGTCCATGGGATTCTCCAGGCAAGAATACTGGAGTGGGTTACCATTTCCTTCTCCAGGGGATCTTCCCGACCCCGGGATCGAACCCGGGTCTCCCGCATTGGAGGCAGACGCTTTAACCTCTGAGCCACCAGGGAAGTCCTCAATTTCTCTTCGTCCTTCTAAAGGAAAACTCAATCTGTGGCCAGCTTCCTGCCTCCATATAACTATTGAACACACCAGAATCGAACTCACCCATTTACCATCATGTTGCGAAATCCATGGTGAATTCTCAGTCCTCATCTGAACTGACCCTTCAGTAGCATTAGGTGCAGAGGGTCACTCCCGCCTTTGAAAAACAACTTCATTTGCCTTTGAAGGTACCACATCCTACTGAGTTTTCTCCTAACTCTCTCTGGTCACCTTTCTCAATCTTCTTTACCTTTCTATCTTTTGTCTTTTGAATCGTATCTTTAAGATAAGAAATCATAGGGGACTTCCCTGGTATCCAGGGTTAAGAATCCTCCTTCCAACGCAGGGGACACAGGTTTGATTCCTAGTCATGGAACTAAGAGCTCACAGACTGCAAGGCAACCAAGCCCATATGCTGCAACGAAACCCCAGCACAGCCAAATTTTTTAAGTAAGAAATCAAAACTGTAAAGGGATGAAAAAGCTCCTGTAGAAAATTTTAACAGCCATGCATCCCAAATATATGAGACCCTAGTCAAAAAATATCTAAATATTTTACAGGAAATGCCCACTATCATGTTGATAAAGGCATAAAACTAATCTCTGGGGTTTTTAAAAACCTTCTTTTATTGAAGTTGAGTTGATTTACAACGTTGTGTTAATTTCTAATTTACAGCAAAGTATTCAGTTATACACATATAAATATCTATACAGACACTCAATCATATTCTTTTCCATTATGGTTTATCACAGGATATTGAATATAGTTCCCTGTGCTAATCAGTGGGACCTTGTCTACCCATTCTGCCTCTTAGTCCTAACTTCCTAATCCCAGAGTGCTGAAAGGCTCCATACGAAACCATTTCTTTCCTTCTTTGGTCTCTTCCTCACACTTACTGAAAATCCTCTTAGTGATTTCACCCTGGGTCATGACTGTTTTTCATACACTGAGAACTACGCACACTGCAGCCCGGACCACTCCACCAAACCCCAAACCTATATCAAAATGTCTCCCTCTATCTTTGACATTCATCTCCACACACGCAAACCAACTCCTGATCATTCCTGTCACAGTGACTAACGTCCTTCCCAGGATTTACACCAAGTATCACAGAGTCATCGTTGACCTCTCTTTTCTCACACCATCCATCCAATCCATCAAACTCTGCCAGCTCGACTGCCAACATATACCTTGAGAATAAACTTGGGCTTCCATCTCCTACTACATACAAAAATTAACTTAAAATGGGTCAGTGACCTAAATAGAACTAAAATCATAAAATATCTTAGAAGAAAACATAGGAATAAATCTTTATGACTTTGAATTTTGCAACAGTTTCTTAGATGTGACACCAAAAGCAAGAGCAACAAGAGGAAAAACAGGTAAGTTGTACGTCGTCAAAGTCAAAACCTTTTGTGCATAAAAGGACATTATCAAGAAAATGAAAAGACAGCCTAAAGAATGGGAGAAATATTTACAAATCATCTGTCCGATAAAGATCGAGTATCCAGAATATATATAAGAAAACTTTAAAAATGAAAACCGAACAAGTAAAATATGGGCAAAGGACCTGAATAGACATTTCTTCAAAGAAGATACACAAGTGTCACACAGCCTTTGCATTTGCAGTTCACTGTTAATCTGAATGTTCCTCTCCCAGTTATCTACAGCGCTTGAACCGCCTGCAATATCAATTCTTACTCAAACGTCTCCCGTACAATGATACTTCCCTGACCATCCTATTTAAACAACAAAACCTCACATTCTTCCTATTTCCCTTCTGTCTTATTTTTCTTCACAGCATCTAACATAAAGTAAATCTTATTTATTGTGCTTATTTTCTACTCTCCACCAGAGGCTTACTATATAGCCTAAAAGGACAGACGGAAAGGGGCCCTCAGATCTTAGGAGGGCAGATTTTAAACCATTCAGTGCCTGCTTGTTAACACGTTTTCATAGGTGAAGTGTGACTTTCTTCAACACAGATCTGGTTGCTACTTTGTGAGACAGCAGACCTCAGCTACTCCAAATTACTGAAGGATATAAATAACTGCAAAAGGACTTAAAGAAGTGACCACCCAAACTGGCTTATCTTGGTTTGTAGGACTGCATTAAGAAACTTAGACCTAAAACACATTGCATCAAAAGGGATATAAAAGCATGCCAAGTATTAAATAAAGTCTAAATGGTTATGATGAAAACAAGAAATTTCTTAGTTCTTATGTTCATATTACTATATACCTAATAGCTCTTAAAAAATAACTACCACAAGGTATTAAAAATAAAAGCTCCCCACCCTGGAGAATCTACATGGCTGTATTTCATTTGTAACTCCTAAAAGCCTATCATCAATATCCAAGAGAACCATCTCGAAACTTAACACTTTTTCTCACAATTGGAAATCAGTGGCTCAAATGATAAAGAATCTGCTTGCAATACAGAAGACCCAGGTTCAGTCCCTGGGTTGGAAGGTCCCCTGGAGAAGGGAATAACAACACAATCCATATTCTTGCCTGGAGAATCCCATGGACAGAGGTGGGCTACAGTCCATGGTGTCGTGAAGAGTCAGACACGACTGAGGGACTAACACACACACACAAAGTTAGCAAAGGCTGTACAAACAAGTTGCTTCTAACCCTACCTTTTAAATATCTTAAGACATTTACACAAAACAAACAACAAAAAAAAGATCTATCAAAATGAAAAAGGCTAATTGAAACAAAAGCCAAGGTTTCCTAACATATTAGTACAAGCCTGGAACAGAGAAGAACTGCTTAAGATATAGATGGCTCCCAAATTCAGTAATGCATATCATACATGAGCAGTCAGATTATTTTTTTAAAAAAGCAGTGCATAGTCCTACTAAATAATAAAAACGATTTCAGTACTGTTATCTGAAGATACCATGTGACAGCTTCCTCCCAGAGTGTTAACGCAGAGAGGAGCCTCAATCAGTAAGTAAACTAATCTAAATCAAATTCGCTCTAGTTGAAAATAGTCATCATGGGCTGCCCAGAGTTGGTGAGTCTGAATGCATTACTGAAGAGCTTCTTGGTAATTGCAGGTTGCTATTTATGTTGACCAGAGTCGGAGGAGTTTACTTAAGCGAGATGTCTAAGCATACAGACCACCAGTGCCAAACATACAGGAAAATCACTCATAACATCCACACTAAAAATAGCCTAGATGTTCTCTGTTATGTCGCAGCATGGTTGTTATTTCCTAGTGTCAGATGCACTGCTGGTGACAGAATGAAAATTTATGATTTCAGTTATTTTATTTTCAAGTAATGTGCTACCACAAGAGATTCTTTCTAGTTCAGTGGAGTGTAAGTTAAATATTTGAGACTAAATATTATTTTGAAAAGCCCTAAATTTCTGCTTGTAAACAGGTATGCACAAAAATACTCATGGTGACAATCATCAGGAGATATTTTTTAATCACAGGGGGATCCCATGGACTGTAGCCTGCCAGGCTCCTCTGGCCATGGAATTCTTCAGCCAAGACCACTGGAGTGGGTAGCCATTCCCTTCTCCAGGGGATCTTTCCGAGTCAGGGATAGAACCCAGGTCTCCTGCACTGCATAAGCCACCAGGGAAGCCCTGCCTTAGAGTCACCAATTCCCAAATGTGTCTAATAACACAAATGCCATGGTGCTAAGTGGGAAATAAAGACCAGTTCTAAGACTTGTCACATGACACATGGACAGGTAGGCTAGCTCATGTTCTTCCCTGTGTTACTCCATAATGTTGTTTTTTTTTTAATCATCATCATTAGCATCATCACTAAATTAAGTATCAGAAACCTGAGTTCTAATTCCAAATCTGTAGCTAACAATCTAAAGCACCGTATAATCATGGGAAAAGCTTGTATCTCTCTGAGTCCCAATTTGCCTATCTGTAAAATGAGGGGGTTGGCAAGAAATGCTTTTAAAACAGAATAGAAAAATGCAAAGTTAAAATGATGACCTAAACGTATTAAAATTGATCCTAACTTACAAAAGGCAAACCCAGAGGATAGCACAGGATAAAAAAAGGAATGTTTTTCATCTTAGGGGAAGTAGGAAAATGAAAAACATTGTAAAATTCAGTGGTTATGAGGATGGAGTAAAGAACAAACATACTCTTAGCCATGAAAAGAGTTCCACAAAAATGTAAAAAAAAAAAAAAAAATCCATTACTTTTGGCCTAGGAATTTTACTTTTGAACACAAATCCCCAAAGAAAATATCTGTAAAGAAAAATCAAAGTTCGCTAAAAAAGAATCTCCATAGCAGCACAATATGTGTAAGAGAAAAATTGGAAACAACCTGTAAGTGCAAAAATAGAGGCACAGTTAAGCAAAATCTGGTTTTGCTAACAAAATGGAACAGAGGCCTGGATAGCCACTTTTTTTTAAGTACTGAACTTTTTTTTCAAAAGAGTGGAAATATTAGACATGATATAATAGGGAACGTGAAGGTTGATCACAAAATACCTTTGCTGTCTTTATGATCTTACCAAAAACTCACTGATGAAAACCAGAAGAGAAATTGGAGGCATGGAGCTAGCTCTCTGGGTCCATTCTTTCTATGAAATTCATTACAACAGCAGAAAATAGAAGGGGCGGGTAGGGAGAAAAGAATTCTCTTTAGACAAGAGTCCAGCCTTTGTAACATGCTTCTAACATCTTCTCTCTCCCTCTAATGCTTCATGTTTTTCAATCAATGGTATCCAAAAAGTTGGACTTAGTTTCCTGTTGTTTTTTTAAACTGCAGCTTTATTTATTTACTTATTTTTGACTGTGCTGTATCTTCATNCAAAACTGTATTAGCAACTCGTACTTTGTATCACATGTTTTTGTCTGATGACTATTCTGTTCTTAACTAATGAATAGTTCCAGTCACACTAATACATGACTCAGTAACAGTTCAAATGCCTTACCATGACAATTAAGTTCTGCAGTTCCCTAACACTGCCATTGCTAAAGCATTTTCCATTAGAAGAGACAAGTAGAGATTATTGTGCTAAAACTATTTTAGTTTAAAAAAAATCCTTAAGTATTGTTTTGAGCCCAAATAATTATGACGGCAAAGACTTTTAACATTGTAAATGGGAAAAACTGGAAAAGAGATATAATTCCTTTTAAAATCACCTCAACATGGTCCAGAGTTGAGTAACTCAATAATTTCCAGTCTAGAACTTCTTAAGGTGGAATAAAAGACCACCTTACCTGCCTCCTGAGAAACCTGTATGCAGGTTGAGAAGCAACGGTTAGAATGGGACATGCAACAATGGACTGGTTCCAAATTGGGAAAACAGTACATCAAGGCTGCACATTGTCACCCTGATTATTTAACTTATATGGAGTACATCATGTGAAGTGCCAGAGTGGATGAAGCACAAACTGGAATTAAGACTGCTGGGAGAAATACCAATAACCTCAGATATGCAGATGACACCACCCTTATGGCAGAAAGCAAAAAGGAACCAAAGAACCTCTTAATGAAAGTGAAACAGGAGAGTGAAAAAGCTGTTTAAAACTCAACATTCAAAAAATGAAGATCATGGCATCTGGTCCCATCACTTCATGCCAAATAGATGGGGAAACAGTGACAGATTTTATTTTCTTGGGCTCCCAAATCACTGCAGATGGTGACTGCAGCCATGAAATTAAAAGACAAAATGGTCCTCCTCTCCCCAGAAGTCATCAGGGGAAAATGAAACGAAGCATCAAGGGTTAGGAGTTACGATTTCAACAGGCTTTTAGACTATAACCTTAATAAGGCAGAAACCTGCCACAAGGCAAATGCCTTGGAAAACTGTTGCATATTTCTCATGCACAATTACTTCTTTCCTTGAATACTATAAATCACAAAACCACGGCCAAAGTGATCACTCTTGGCCCAGCAACAGATTACTCTCAGCTTTAGAATATACATGGTGAATGCACTTAACACAGAACACAGAATTCATGAACATAATTATGACTTGATATTTATTTGGGTTAAGTGTACACAGCCACTTTTGGATTATCACGTCACTAAAAACTCCAAAAAGGTATTAATAGAAACTTTTTTTTAAAAAAAAAGGAGAATTCTTCTCAGTAATGATTCTCCCAAATAAACATAACCGGTGACAACACTCTTGTAGAAACGAATGGTGATGTTTCACAAAAATCTTCCTCCTTCTAAAAAAATAGTTTTCTCTATGAGTCAGTATTATGAACCTTATGTTTGAAGCATTAAGATGCTGGTGTCTGTTAACATGGAAAAAAGTAATGATGTGTCAGAAGAGAAACAGCTTTATTAGAAAGGCTAAAAGATCAAAACGGTAACAACTAGGTATAACAAACATGGAGAAATTCTACCAGAGACTGTCATATCATAGACTTCCCCCAGTGATTGCTAGGGCACAGAGTTAAAAGTATTCTCAATCTTTTATACTGACAACTCTAGCAAAGTCCCAAGTTTCTAGGTTTCACTAAAATGATACTGGCAATCAGTTATGCCAAGTTTCGTCACCAGCATGATCTAATAATTTTAAAACAGGCTTTCATTTTCAAAATTATTCAGCATAGCAGCATATTTCACCTTAAATCAATGGCTTCCAGAGACAGACCATATGTTTATTCTTAACCAGCAAATTTCAACAAGCTTTTAGAAGAAGGAACTAGGAGAAGGAATTATCCACTTAAGAATGAATCTCAAAAGTAAAATGTAAAAATGCAAACAATTCCAGTGAAATTTTTGATCTGGAGAAATTACTCTCTAGGATTTTATCAAAATAAAAATCTACACACTTTGATTTGAATTAAACCTCTATTGCATCAACCATTAGCTACTAGATGAGATAGCAATTTAGCATTGAGACAGACTGACTTAACGTTTATCCATTAAAATATCATGTGATGAGAAAGGGACGGGAGGATGTCTTAAAAATAACTTCAGAGAGATCACATATGTGTGAGCAAATCACAATCAGAACAGAAATGAAAATAAAAGGATAACTGGCAACAAGGAACCTCAGTAGCTAAGGGGCTATTTACATTTCAAAGTCCTCTGTCTATGGTATTCTTAGGTATGATACCACAAAGGTCTGTCAGAGCGACAGAGGGTCTTCAATTAAGGCTGTGTGCTACAGGCCTGTGTCAATTAATTAGTTGAGGTTGCACAGATTTTCTGAAAATGGCTATCTAAAACAGTCTCAGATATATGCACGATTTGTAGGGAATTAGAATTTAAATACAACTTACTAATCAATTCTTCCTGCTTTCCCATTTCTATGACATTCTGTGTAATGATAAATAAGTCCATGAAAATATGACTAACCAAAATTGTATTTGCTTTCAATTAGAGGTAACAGAAGGGGCTTTCAATTTCGTTTCCAATTTCAACTTTTACTTAGATTTTATCTAGGCTTATTGGCAAGATTTTCATATGATATCCATCAATATAATGAATCAGATCCATATTTAGATAGGAGATGGGTCTATATTGGAAAATCACATGTATTACAACTAAATTAGCTATCCAGTAATTTCTATAAACAATGGCATAATAAAAATACAAATTTCATGCTTTTGCCTTGAGATTTTACCTGATAAATCTGTTCATTATAATTTTGTCAAATGTTAGTTTGACATGTCTTAGCAATTCTTTGATTCGAAATACTAAGTAGATGATCGCTGTAAATAATGTTTAAACCAGCAAAATCAGATATTCGGTAAATATGATCTTTAACCAGAAGTAAAATGTAGGCAGAAAATTGTAAAAATTAACTGTGTGATGGTTTCCACCATAAATGAAAAATGGAAGAGGTTTTCAGGAGATCAGGAGCCTTCTAGTTGTGTACATAAGAGATTTATGAGCTCTTCTGTAATCCTAAAATAAAGTCCCTACAGTCTCATTATAGAGACTGTGAAAAATTCATACTTGTACAGTGGAGATCATTTAGAGACTTTTTAATAGTGAATGGTATTTCAAGAGCATTGGCGCTGCGTGTACAAATGTATCTTTTGAGGTCGTACCATTGAGAAGGGGCTGTCCTTCCAGCACATCCCGGGACAACACTGCACTGTAAACATCTTCAGGAAATCCAGTCTTGCATAACGAGATCTCCCCAGAAGCCTCCACGGAAGCCTGCAACAGAAGGAAAAAAATGTGTGCCGTGATTGCCACCTCCTTCAACAGAGAAACATCCCACTTGGCAGAAAGCCTCGCTTTTCCCACTATTTTGTACAAATAACCCCTTTGTTTTCGGAGTGGTTACAATTAGAATGTAGAGGGCAAAGGGTTAATCTTTTTGATAACTGGAGTAGAAGAAACAAATCCCACTTGTCTTAAACGGCAAAATTGAAATAATGCACATTCCAGGATCTTCTCAGGACTGAACATTTCCATTAAAATGGTCATTGCGAATGAAAAACTCTCAAGTGAAGCCGAGCGGGGAGAAGCAGGGGTGAGGGGACAGCCAGAGAGTTTTGAGGCTCCACAGATCACCATCACTAACTCAACTTTTCAAGAAAAATGTACACATTCCAGCATATTGATTTGTATATTCTCATCTAATTCTCTATGAAGTTTGTTTCAATATGTTCCTGAACTAAAAAACCAAAATGGTGATGTATTTACTGCAGTGTTTTATACCAAGTAAAACCAATCAATTGAAAGTATATATTTCTCTGACTCACGGACATAGAAAGAAAACAAACATGTTTACCAAAGGGGAAAGGCAGGGGAGGGATCAATTAGGAATCTGAGATTAACAGATATCCACTGCTGCTGCTGCTGCTGCTAAGTCACTTCAGTTGTGTCCGACTGGGTGTGACCCCGTAGATGGAAGCCCACCAGGCTCCCCCTTCCCTGGGATTCTCCAGGCAAGAACACTACTATATATAAAACAGACAAACAAGAAGGACCGACTGTAAGCACAGGGAACTATATTCAGTATCTTCTAATAACCTACAATAGGCTTCCCTGGTGGCTCAGATGGTAAAGAATCTGCCTGAAATGCAGGAGACCCAGGTTCGATCTCTGGGTTGGGAAGATCCCCTGGAGAAGGGAATGGCAACCCACTTCAATATTCTTGCCTGGAGAATCCTCATGGGCAGAGAAGCCTGGCAAGCTACAGTCCAAACGGACACGAAGAGCTGGACGCAACTGAGCGACTATCAATTTCAATAACCTATAATAGAACAGAATATGAAAAAGAATATATAAACTGAATCACTTTGCTGTACAGCTGAAACTAACACAACATTGTAAATCAACTATCCTTCAGTTAAAAAAGGAAAGTGTATTTTTCTCTAATTTGAGGCCAAGGACACATTAAAAATGTAAATAAAGATTAATACAATTATGCTTCCATTTTATACTTTAAAATTAGAAAGTTGCTATCTCTTGCCATCTTCCTCCTTCTCATCACACATACTCAGTGGGCTTAAAACTCAATCATACCAAGTGTTATCCACCTACCCCTCTGAGTTAATTTCCTCACTACTTCCCTTTCTTTCCTACTTCCTACTGACATCATCACAGGATGATTAAGCCTCAGTAGAACTCAGGCATCATTTGCATTAGTTATAAAAATCTTTGGGAGGTGGGAAGGAAGTTCAAGAGGGAGGGGGCCTATATATACCTATGGCTGATTCATGTTGATGTATGGCAGAAGTCAACACAACATTGTAAAGCAATTATCCTTCATTTAAAAGTAAATAAATTATTTAAAATAATATTCACCCGGCCCTAATGGGAATCCAAATACAGGAGGAAGAGAGTGGACAGAAGCTGCCTGAGGGAGCAGCTTAATTTCAAAGTTAAGGAGGGGGCGTAAATTTCAAAAGTGACAGGGCCAGCCTTGTGAGCAGTCTGCACTGCGGAGAAGAACCGGAAATTGGGAGGAAGGAGAAAGGGAGACCCCAGAGATAGAGACCTCAAAGCAATTGTTTGAAGGAAGCCATAGAGCGCAGATTCACAACTGAAGGACTTCCTGGGTGATGCAAGGGAAGTGTTGCAGACACTGTAGTCGCAAGAATCCAAACTTGATCTAAAATGTAAACAGTTCTTTTCAGATCTGAGAAAAACAAGAAAAAAAGGACATGGGTTTTTCTAATCTCTCAGTATCTAATCTTAAAAATGTATCAGGAGCAACAGAGAGATACTAGATCAGACCCACCAAAGTAACAAAAATTATTAAGTCTGTTATGGGCAAGAAAAGATTGTCTCAAATCAAGGGTACAGAGCAATCAACCCCTTCACAGAGGTATCAGTGAATGCGACTACAGTCACCACGGAAAATTCTAGTAAAGATAGTAGTAGACATATCCTGCAGGTATATTCTTGGGAAAGTCTTCCATGAGTGCCCTAGTCAACATGTGTAGGAATGTTCACTTCAGCACAGTTGTAACTGAGAGCTAGAAACTACCTAAATGTCCATCAACAGGAGAAGTGGACCAAAAGATTTTCACTTAGTCAAGGGAAAATAGCATTAAAATGTAAGAATTGGAGCTACATTTATCCACAAGGTTCCATCGCAAAACAGATACTCAGTTACTTTAACTTTCACGTAACGCTGAGAGAGAAATTTAACTATAAATCAACCTAGGAATGACTATTATCTTTAGTTAGTTCGGAAATCTATTTATAAAACATTCCAAAATCAGATTGGTACCAAGATACACTGCAGTCTAAATCTTTACAAACTAAAAGCAAAAATCCAAAGCATGATTGATGACAGTCTTTATATATAAGGTTTAAATTCAAACGGTAATGTAATGCATATGTAGTAAGAATATAAAAATATACAAGGTACTGATAAGCACCAAATTTAGGAGAGTGGCTACCCCAGGGAAAGCGAGTGAGGCAAAGCATCAGAAAGAATCCTACAGGCAGCTTTGATTTTATTTGTCGTAATTCATTTCTTTCCAACAGAATCTAAAGCTGTGAAGGTGTGCATAGGCACAGAATGATATGTACGTATCGTCTTCTATATACCCTGCCTGCTCTGCGTATTTCAAAATGAGAAAGAGATAATATCTGGGGCTCTCTGATGAGTAAGAACTTGGGCTTTCAACAGCCATCAAGTTTGGGACACTGGGTGATATTTTGCTATTTGCCAGGTACAGATATCCAGCCATTCATCCCGGGCCTGACAGAGTCAGCACTACTAGTTAGCTTTTCTTTAGGCTAACTATAACAAATAAAGAGAAGTCCCAAGTTCACCACAGCAATTGGACCAATGTGTTGTAAGCTTGTGTCCCAGTGATAGGTTAGAGGCCAGGGGCCTCTTGATCTCCAGTCCTTCTGCTACAGAGCGGGGCCAGGGCGAGAATCCAACCCCAGGAGGTGGATGAGAACAGAGGGGAGAACAGGACTGAAGCAAAAAGGGTCACACTCCATCCTGGGGGGTGGGGTCAGGGCAGCATGAGGTTTTCTAGGTGAACTCTCAGAGGTCAATGAAATCTACAGACTAGTGGAAGTCTGTTATCTCTTATGTAACTCCACTCCTAGTGTCTTATTTTCCAATGGACCTGCCCTAAGCGCGTGTGTGTTCAGTCACTCAGTTGTGTCCGACTCTCTGTGACCCCAGGAACTGCAGCGCTCCAGGCTCCTCCATCCGCAGGATTTTCCAGGCAAGAATACTGTAGTGGGTTGCCATTTCCTCCTCCAGATCTTCCCGACTCAGGGACTGAACCTGTATCTTTTTCTCCTGCATTGGCAGGCAGATGCTTTACCACTGAGCCACTTGGCAAGTCCTCCGCTCTAGGTGAGTGCTTAAGTTGCTACAGTGTGTCTGACTCTGTGCAACCCTATGGACTGTAGCCTGGCAGGTTCCTCCATCCGTGTGATTCCCCAGACAAGAATATTGGAGTGGGATATAAATCAACCTAGGAATGACTATTATCTTTAGTTAGTTCGGAAATCTATTTATAAAACATTCCAAAATCAGATTGGTACCAAGATACACTGCAGTCTAAATCTTTACAAACTAAAAGCAAAAATCCAAAGCATGATTGATGACAGTCTTTATATATAAGGTTTAAATTCAAACGGTAATGTAATGCATATGTAGTAAGAATATAAAAATATACAAGGTACTGATAAGCACCAAATTTAGGAGAGTGGCTACCCCAGGGAAAGCGAGTGAGGCAAAGCATCAGAAAGAATCCTACAGGCAGCTTTGATTTTATTTGTCGTAATTCATTTCTTTCCAACAGAATCTAAAGCTGTGAAGGTGTGCATAGGCACAGAATGATATGTACGTATCGTCTTCTATATACCCTGCCTGCTCTGCGTATTTCAAAATGAGAAAGAGATAATATCTGGGGCTCTCTGATGAGTAAGAACTTGGGCTTTCAACAGCCATCAAGTTTGGGACACTGGGTGATATTTTGCTATTTGCCAGGTACAGATATCCAGCCATTCATCCCGGGCCTGACAGAGTCAGCACTACTAGTTAGCTTTTCTTTAGGCTAACTATAACAAATAAAGAGAAGTCCCAAGTTCACCACAGCAATTGGACCAATGTGTTGTAAGCTTGTGTCCCAGTGATAGGTTAGAGGCCAGGGGCCTCTTGATCTCCAGTCCTTCTGCTACAGAGCGGGGCCAGGGCGAGAATCCAACCCCAGGAGGTGGATGAGAACAGAGGGGAGAACAGGACTGAAGCAAAAAGGGTCACACTCCATCCTGGGGGGTGGGGTCAGGGCAGCATGAGGTTTTCTAGGTGAACTCTCAGAGGTCAATGAAATCTACAGACTAGTGGAAGTCTGTTATCTCTTATGTAACTCCACTCCTAGTGTCTTATTTTCCAATGGACCTGCCCTAAGCGCGTGTGTGTTCAGTCACTCAGTTGTGTCCGACTCTCTGTGACCCCAGGAACTGCAGCGCTCCAGGCTCCTCCATCCGCAGGATTTTCCAGGCAAGAATACTGTAGTGGGTTGCCATTTCCTCCTCCAGATCTTCCCGACTCAGGGACTGAACCTGTATCTTTTTCTCCTGCATTGGCAGGCAGATGCTTTACCACTGAGCCACTTGGCAAGTCCTCCGCTCTAGGTGAGTGCTTAAGTTGCTACAGTGTGTCTGACTCTGTGCAACCCTATGGACTGTAGCCTGGCAGGTTCCTCCATCCGTGTGATTCCCCAGACAAGAATATTGGAGTGGGTTGCCATTTCCTTTTCAGGGGATCTTCCTATCCCAAGGATCGAATCCTCGTCTCTTGCCTCTCCTGCATTGGTAGACGGGTTCTTTACCAGCTGAGCCGGTGACAGCCTTCTGGAAAGGGCCAGAGAGTAAATATTTGAGGCTTTTCAGGCTACAGAGTCTCTATGGCTCTGCTGTCATAGTGCAAAAGTGGGTAAATGAATAAATGTGGCTCTGGTCATTCAAATAAAACTTCATTCATGGACACCAATATTGAAATTTCATGTAATTCTCAAGTGTCAAAAAGTAGTATTCTTTTCATGATTTTTTAAAAAGCATTTTAAAACTTGAAAAAGATTCCTGACCCCAAATCCGGCATGAAGACTGAAGTTTGTGGATCCCTAGACCAGAAAGCTGTTTTATAAAACATGGCCATCTCCCTTAATTCTCACAGTAGCCCCCTGAGGGGAGTGAAAAGAGCTGCAGTTTACAAATGAGCAAAGAGATGCTCACTCAAAGGTGAGTACCTATGCTCTCACCTCCAGGAAGAGGAAGAGGCAAGATTCTAACCCTGGAGGCTTGCCAAGTAGGACAAATAATTACAATTCTTTGCAGAAACATATACTGAGTGTCCACTTGCCAGAAACAAAAGGAAACGTTGCCCTGCCCTTAAGAAGTTCAAGGCTTCAAGTAAGAGCAAAGGAGAGATGATTGTAATAGAAAGCGGAAAGTCAGAGGTAGCAGGATGCAGAGTGGGGTGAAGAGAGCCCGGGGCAGGGATACGGGGGCCTCCAGAGATCCCAGGGGGAGCCAGGGAAGGGGCTGGGGTGCGGGGAAACCATCCCAGGCGGTCATTGCTTGAGCCAGAACAAGGCAGCAAGAAACGGTACACTGCCTGGGGAATTACAATGAGTTCTGTGTCACTGGAGTCGAAGAAGCAAGGCAGGGAGTCAAAAGTTGAGGCTGGTGAGTTAGACGAGGTTAGATCATAGATGGCTGGGGGCTTGGGGTTATTCTGTTGGCTGGGGAGAACCAGGCATATGTTTCCAGCATAGGCAGACTGTGTTTGATACAGAACTCTCTGATGCTTCGTGGGAAACGTGTGTGTGTATCGGTGGGACAAGAAGGGACAGGTTGAGGACAAGTTAGGGCATAGATGTGAATCAGGCAGGGGCTGCAGGATTGAGAAAAGGGATGATTGTATCAATATGCAGACAGTTAAAAATGATGCATGGGGCTCAGTGAGGGCAGGGCCTCAGAGTGGAAGGGAGGGTGGGAGGGAGGGAAGGAAGGAGGGAGGAGGTTTTGCCCTCCTCCGTGTTTCCAGCTGGGTGACTGTGGACATGAGTGGCACAAACTAAGAAAGCTAATCGCAAAATTATAACGTCAGGAGCAAAGTGCTAAAGCAGCAGAAAAGGATGATAAATCTGCCTGTGGAAATCAAAGAAGACTGCATAGCTGCAGTGACATTTAGGCGCTGTCTTTAAAGATGATTAAAAATTTGNTCCTGCTGAAAAATGAATTTCATTCATTTTAGCAGAAAATAGAAGTCATCTATTTTTAAGATGGCACATATCTTATTAAAGCACATCTGTAGTTGTTATAATAAGTCTTCATCTTAAGGACTTCAGTCTGAGTAGATGATTATCCCTTAAATTGATAGAACAGAAATGAACCTTTCTTTGCATTTGCAGATGTGAACACTGTTTGTTTGTTTATTAGTATTTTTTGGACTTTGGTATCTCTGTGTTTTGAACCCTATCTCTTAGGATTCTCAAATTTGCTTTTTTAAATTATTCCTTGTTGAGTCTTTTGTAGGGCACCCTGGTGAGGGTTTGCTCACTTGTAAGGGCAAAGTCACTGACACCTCATTCTATTATTTTTCTTTCTTCAGTGTGGACTGTTTTTCTTTTACCGTGTGGTTCCTTCTGTGGATGCTTTTGTTTGCTGCAATTTGGGGGAAAAAATGTCTTTTAGGCTTTTTTCTCCCAAATGGAAGCATCATCATACCCTGTTGTTTCAAGGGTGGAATTGAGAATGCAAGCCACTTTTGAAGATGGGTGTCTTTGCACCGGGCCATGCCTCCTTTGTCCTTCATTGGAAGGACTGGTGTTGAAGCTGAAACTCCAATACTTTGGCCACCTGATGCGAAGAGCTGACTCGTTTAAAAAGACCTTGATGCTGGGAAAGATTGAGGGCAGGAGGAGAAGGGGACGACAGGATGAGATGGCTGGATGGCATCACCAACTCAATGGACATGGGTTTGGGTGGGCTTCAGGAGTTGGTGATGGACAGGGAGGCTGGGCCTGCTGTGGTTCATGGGGTCACAGAGAGTCGGACACGACTGAGCAACTGAACTGAACTGGACTGGACTGACGCCTCCTTTGAGCCTCACTCTAGTGGCCAGTCAGTCTTCGTGATGGAGGTGGTTTCTCCTCCCTGTCAGGTTCCCAGTCTATGAGGAAGTGGCCCTGTCATGTATGAATTCATCAGATTTTAATTGCACTACCTTCTAAGTTGACTGTTACATGGCTGTGCACTCTTTATATGTTCTTATTCTTTTGAGTGTAACTTTTGTTTCTAGTGTCTGTGTTAAAAAGTACAGGAGATTACTCTGCCAATGTTCTGTTTCTTTAAAAAAAATTAATAATATGATCAGTTTTCAGACATTCAGGACTCCAGGTGACTCCAATAAAGGTAGTCTCTGCCTGACTTCCGTAGTTGGTCCTTAGTGTGTATTTACATGACAGACACATAGATCAGATGGTTTTAGAGGTGTTATATTTTGGAGGTTGTACTTTGGCTCTTCTCTGGTGCTTTTTTTACATAGAAGCCCACTTTCTGTCTTTGGAACAGATTTGTATCAACTTCTGAAATAGATGATGAAACCTTTGTTCATGTTAACACTTGGAACATATCTGTGTCCACTATCATTATATTCTTGTTAGTTTTTGAACATCTGAATATTTAGTATACCGGATGCTCATATGAGGAGACTATTAAGTTCTAAAAAAGTGTTAATACATGGAGAACAAGGCTCTTCACTTATCTGGTAGGAAAAAAAACAACAACAAAAACTTCATCACAGGAAATGACCCAGAAGTTCTAATTCCAAGGGTTGAACTCTCTTGTCCATTCATTCACTGGCTCATGTCGTAGTCTGCTGCTGCTAAGTCATTTCAGTCGTGTCCGACTCTGTGCGACCCCGTAGACGGCAGCCCACCAGGCTCCCCCATCCCTGGGATTCTCCAGGCAAAAACACTGGCTTGGGTTGCCATTTCCTTCTCCAATGCATGAAAATGAAGTCGCTCAGGCGTGTCCGACTCTTAGCGACCCCATGGACCGCTGCCTACCAGGCTCCTCCATCCACGGGATTTTCCAGGCAAGATTACTGGAGTTGGGTGCCATTGCCTTCTCCAACTAGCACACTATCTGCTACAAAAACAGTGGGTTTCCTAATTGTAATGTGCAATTTTTCCACTGCAGTATTCCAATAGAACATAAACAGCCACCAAGCAAAACGATTCTGACAATCTCTGTTAGAAATATATGTTTCTTTCTTTACATAATTTTCAAAGTTCAACGTTTGGACTCAGCTAATATGTATATCTACATACCACGAAGCATTAGTGCTGCTAATAAAATAAGCTGCCCATAATTTGACACTATCTGGTTCATGATGATGAAGTTTTCCCTTGTGCAAAGCAACCTAGCAAAAATGGATCCCAAGTTTTCTGCAGCTCTTAAGAGATGCAAAGATATGGCATAGGAACTGGGCAAGTTACCTCTACGTTGTCTGTGAGACCATATTCAGAGTGGGGATTTTCTGCAACCTGCCCCTGTCCCTCCAGGGTATTTCAGTCTGAGGGGAAGCACCCGATAGGCTACCTTTGATCTTCCTCTAATATCAGTTGGCCTTCTCAAAGTTCTCCTTTCCCATCTGCCCTTGACCTTATTGAGCTGAGCATTGAATGATATTTTCAAGCCCCAAAAATAAAGGCAAGTTCATTATTACTTTTGTCTTTTATTTCAGAATTTCTCTGTAAATTAAATATTCTCAGATTAACAGGTATTACAAATTTAACAGTGTTGATGTGGAAATTTTTAGAGCTTGGGGAGTATTTGTGTTCCCAACATGTATTCAGCAAATATTTGTTTTCTCTCCTGGCTAAGGAAGTCTGTCTGCATTACTTTGGAAAATACCAGAGCCCAGCTCACACTTATTACTTATGGTAGTGGGGAAAACAGTCCCCATTTCTAGCAATTATTTAAATTATAAATGTTTCTTTGGAGCATTTCTGTGTGGTTTTAAAGGGCAAAAATAAGGGGCCACCTTCATGGAATGATTGGAGCGAAAATTTGACAGAGCTGAATATTTGTTCTGCTGATTCCTTTGTGAAATTAAACCCTGCAGATTTTCACATTATGCATATATGTAATTATTCCTTCAGCTCAGTCACTTTGATTCGCTATGGCGTCTTTTGTTGACTTGTCATCTATTCTGTCAATGTAGCAGACATTTATTAAAGCATCTTGTTGCATTTATATTGTAGGAAAATGTTCCCTTCTGAAGTAACCTCACACTGAGTACTCAAACTGATGAAGCCCCAGTATGGTGTTGTCACTTTACTAACGATTAGCAAATTAGGAGATGGCGTGAACTCTCAATCCCTATTAATGCCACATTCTCAGAAGTTTAGTAGTTTGATATTTAAATGTCCTAATGACTTAACCCATAACTCATAATTATAATTTATTATTTTCCAGGCAGCCATTTAAAGAAGCTAAGCAATTAAGAACAGGATGCATCCTTTGTTTTGCTGATTATCGATACATAATGTCTGGTGGTTGCAATATGCACATTTGGGCCAGGCTGTGTTGAAATGTATAAGAATCACCTTACCTTTGGTATTCAGATTGTTTATTTATAAGTGTTTTTTTGTTGTTCAGTCGCCAAGTCATGTCCGAGTCTTCGAGACCCCCTGGACTGTCTCTGTCCATTGAATTGGTGATTCCATCCAACCATCTCATCCTCTGTCGCCTCCTTCTCCTTCTGCCCTCAATCTTTCCCAGCATCAAGGTCTTTTCCTATGAGTCAGCCCTTCGCATCAGGTGGCGAGAGAATTGGAACTTCAGCATCAGTCCTTCCAAAGAGTATTCAGGGCTGATTTCCTTTAAGATTGTCTGGTTTAATTTCCTTGCTTTCCAGGGGACTCTCATGAGTCTTCTCCAGCACTGCGGTTTGAAAGCATCAATTCTTCAGTGCTCTGCTTTTTTTATGGTCCAGCTCTTACATCCATACATGACAACTGGAAAAACCGTAGCCTTGACTATTACAGACCTTTATCGGCAGAGTGATGCCTCTGCTTTTTACATTTGCATAAAACATGTTATACTTCTTAAGAAATTTCATAAACATTATATTGATTGCCCAAAATTCCAAGGGACAGCTAAGATGGTATGCATCTGGGGGTGCAGAAGGAGAGCGTTTCTATGTTCATGTAATGAAACTTGAGTTCACAAAGCTGAGGTGACTCACTTGTAAGAGTAATGAGTGGCTGGAGGTAGTCTGCATATTGTCTTCTGATTTCTGTCCCTTGCAGAGTCCTTCCTCTCCGGCTCATGAGAGCAGTGCTGCCCAGAAAGGCTGCTTCAGGTGGAACATTTCCTGTCCCTTCAGCTCTCTCACCTCCCCCTGCATGTGCCAGAATACACTTACTTGCCTGGGGTTTTAAAATCCTTGTTGCAAGCCATTGTCTCAACCTTTCTTTTCCAAAATGACCACAAATCACTACCCAGCATACTGTATGTCCCGGAATGTTTTCGACGTAAGAAATAGAAATTCATTGCTATGGAAGATGAGAGAAGATGTAGGTAGCCCACATAAAGCCCCATCTTGGTTTTGCCAGATGTAGCTTATTGGGCAGAAATTTATGAATCTTTTGTTTTCCCAGAGTACTTGCTGTGAAGTGAAGATCTAGTGTGTGAGAGCTCTAAACCGCACCAGAAGACTATATAAAAGCAAAAGTTTCCAAGGTTTTTAATGATAATATGTGATGCTCAATCATGGCCAACTCTTTGCGGCACCCTGAACTGCATGCTTCTCTGCCCATGGAAATTTCAGGCAAGAATACTGGAGTGGGTTGCCATTTTCTTCTCCAGGGGATCTTCCTGACCCAGGGATCGAACTTGGGTCTCCTACATTGGCAGGTGGATTCCTTACCACTAATGCCACCTGGGAAGTCCAATAATGATAATAGATTTTTAAAATTTATCAAATGTCTGCATGTTCCAGGTGCTTAATAGACACTTTACTTTCTACTTGTGTTGCAGGTAAGGAAATTCAGATGTAAACAGTTTAAAGTGATTTCCCCAAGGTGTTCCATTAGCAAGTGGTGGCACCAGGGGTTGAGTCCAGCTCAGTAGGATGTCCGCTCCCACGCTCTTTCTGATGGACGCCTCCATAGGGTGTGCTGAAAAGTCAGGTCAGTGAGGGACCAGACCCACTGGTCCTTCACAGGGATGAGGTATTGGAGGAGGCATACTTTGAGAACTATACTTTGCAGAGTGGCATTTTGGATAGATAAGGAGGCAATAGTTAAGGGGTGTGTGTCTGAGATCAGATGGAGATGGGAGGAAAATTTTTATTGGAGAAAACTTCCCAAAATGTAGACCGATGGGACAAAAGTGAAAGTGTTAGTTGCACGGTGTTAGTGTGACTCTTTGTGTGTCCCATATCCCATCTGGGCTTCCCTGGTAGCTCAGATGGTTAAGAATCTGCCTGCAATGTGGGAGACCCCGGTTCGATTCCTGGGTTGGGAAGATCCCCTGGAGAAGGGAATGGCAACCCAATCTAGTATGCTTGCCTGGAGAATGCCCATGGACAGAGGAGCCTGGCTGGCCACAGTCCATGGGGTCGCAAAGAGTTGGACACGACTGAGCAGCTAACACTAACACACTTATCCCATCCCAAAGACCCTTGAGTCCCAGAGTGAGGAGCTGAGCTGGCTCTTGAGGTGGGAGTCATCCAGTGAGGGAAGGAGAATTAGGCAATTATGGATTCTGGAGAGGACCATATGGATGAAGCAGACTTGAGAAGCTGTGGACAGTAGGTGAATAAAGCTGTGCAAATCAGTTGCGTAGTTGGCGTCATGGCGGCCCTTCCTGAGATTTTCCTCGATTACTGTACAGTTCATAGATTTAGAAGCTTGATTCACCTACAGTTCTAAGGACAAGACAGTTCAGTTTAGTTCAGTTCAGTCGCTCAGTCGTGTCCAACTCTTTGCAACCCCATAAGGACAAGACACCATAGCCATATTCCTATGACCAGGGTGGAAACTTCTGGATCAGTGAGGTCAAGTTTAGGGAAATTTTGCTTCCTCTCAACCTTTCTGTCTAGGTCTTTGCCCCCTCACCACTGTGCCCCATACCTCCTTCCCTTTGCCTCCATGGTTCTCTTCCTCTCTGGATAAAGACAAGGAATTAATCTCGACAGTTCTTGCCAGTCTGTCACTTCCAAGCAGAGAGGAGAGATGGAGAGAAGCTTGGCCTCCGATGCGATTACTCAGCTGCTGAACTAATATAATCCAGAGCTTTTTCCATCCCTGGGCTTCCCATCATGTTAGCCGATAAGCCCCAGTGACTGTGTCAGGCAGTGAGAGAGGCCTTTCTGTTACTTTCAGCGAGTTGCATCCTGGTTGGTGAGGGTCACTGTGATGGTGGGAGCACAGGCTTCATGACTGCTGGGGCAGGAGAAGCTGGTTTACAGGGTTATAGCTAAGAAGGGGAAGTATCAAGATAGGGATTGAAAAGGTGGTGCTTTGCTCAAGGGTCTCTGCTTTTCTGCCTGAGGTGAAGGTCACCTTTGTGTGGTGGAACCGGGTCACTTATTTACCCAGTATCCCCAGGGCCTCATACAATGCCGGCCAGGTCCTGGCCGTAACCCTAGGTGATAGATTAAATGAGTCAACGAGTCTGAACAGAAGTTTGGCGATTTACCGAGAAACAGGAAATGAGGTCAAGGACAGTATCATCTGTTGCAGGGAACACTATGCGAATTAAAAGAAAGATGAAGTCTTCAGTAATTTAGAAAGATGGAAATGGGATGCTAGCTTGTGAAATGATGAAAAGTATTTGGGCAGAAGGAAATTTTGACTAAGCTCTAGGGTCTTACTCCTTTAGTCTACAAAAAAACTCTTTTGGCAACAATTTCTTCTCTATCCCTTGCCTTGTTTTTTCCTCTCTGTTTAAATGGATCATTTCTTTTTTTCTAAATCTCTTCCAAAATATTTTTATTTTTCTTAGAAGACTAGAAGATAGAGAAATACAGGAAGAAAAATTAAGGGCTTTTTCTAGGTCAGATCTTAATAGAAACTCACCATGGCAGTGATTGATGCGCTAACTGAAGATTCTATCAAAGTGTTCCTGTGAGTTGCCTACAAGTGCAGTGAGATGTTGTCACTGAAAACCCTCAGAGTGCTTGCATAGGGACCTTGCTGTGTTTGTCTTCACACCTATGGCCTCTTTTCTTACAAAGTAAGGATGCAAAAGTCATTCAAAGGGTTACATTTTTAAAAATTGAAAGGAAATTCACTCTCAGAGAAATTTTTCCTTTGGTTTCTTTCTTAGAACTTTCAGGTTGCTGTAACAGAGTGCTGTAGACTTACACAGAGAAATTTATTTCTCAATTCTCTGGAGGCTGGGAAGTTCGAGATAAGACTCTGGCTGGTTCATTGATGGTCTTCTTCGTGCTTCACAGGCATGCCTTCTCATTGGGTGCTCATGTGGTGGAAAGGCCAAGGGAGCTCATTGATGGTGGAAAGGGCAAGGGAGCTCATTGTTTTTTTTGTTTTGTTTTTTTCCAATAAAGACACTAATCCCATCTCAGGGGCTCCACGCTCACAACTCACCTCTTAAAGTTCCCACCTCCAAATCATATTGGGGATAGTGTTCAACATATGAATTTTGGGGGAGCTGCAAGTATTCAGTCTTTAACAAGTTCCTAACAAAATTTAGTATTTATTAAACATGAATTTTAGTTTTGGGGGAAGAAAAAGATATATAATTCTAGATTTGTAAAAAGGGCAGAAGAACCTTAAAAGGAAATTATCACTTTGCAGCACTATAGAACTTAGAATATCTTACTTGATCTTTTTTGCATGGGTCATTCTGTCAACAGATTATCTGGTGTCTATGGGGTCCAAAATGACATTTGCTTTCTCACATTTCTGGAACTATTTTGTGGTTATATGTCCAGTTAGCTGAGAACATAAAGAGTTGGTTTTAAAAATAAAGATTCCATTGAAGGAATGAGTATGTGTGCTCAGATATGCGCCTCATACTAAATTCTTAACTAACTCTTAAAGGGAGCTCATCAAAATTGAAGTCTCAGCCTCTCATGGAAATGTAATCCTTTTACTCTTCTCCACTGATTTCAAAGAGGGCCTGTTGCCCTCACAGTGGAACTCCACTTTGGAAAACATTGGCAGCATTTCAACACTGTGCCCCAATGGAGGTAACATAATTTTAGTCTCTGGAGATGGAACCCAAATCGTTTCCTGCAGGGCTCCCTGGAAGAGGCATGCTCAGCTACTGTGATGCTCTGTTTTCTCAGGACTTTTGCCAGTTAATGCTGCCACATAGATCCCAGGGGCTTCCCAGGTGGCACTAGTCGTAAAGAACCTGCCTGCCAATGCAGGAGGTGTAAGAGACGCAGGTTCGATCCCTGGGTCAGGAAGATCCCCTGGAGGAGTAAATGGCACCACACTCCAGTATTCTTGCCTGGCGGGCTACAGTCCATGGGGTCGTAGAGTCGGACACAACTGAGCATATACAGTATACAGCTTAGACGCCAGCTAGGCTTGAATTTTTCTGAATGTTGAGCTTCAAGCCAACTTTTTCACTCTCCTCTTTCACTTTCCTCAAGCGGCTTTTTAGTTCCTCTTCACTTTCTGCCATAAGGGTGGTATCATCTGCATATCTCAGGTTATTAATATTTCTCCCAGCAATCTTGATTCCAGCTTGTGCTTCTTCCAGCCCAGCGTTCCTCATGATGTACTCTGCATATAAGTTAAATAAGCAGGGTGACAATATACAACC
>SPDY01015018.1:8584-19639 GCA_006461725.1 Moschus chrysogaster | reverse complement strand
TCCCCCGTCCCTGGGATTCTCCAGGCAAGAACACTGGAGTGGGTTGCCATTTCCTTCTCCAATGTGTGAAAGTGAAAAGTGAAAGTGAAGTCGCTCAGTCGTGTCCGACCCTTAGCGACCCCACGGACTGCAGCCTACCAGGCTCCTCCATCCATGGGATTTTCTAGGCAAGAGTACTGGAGTGGCTTGCCATTGCCTTCGGTGTATTATAAATTCTTTTCTTTAAACATGTATTTACCTTTTAATGGGGTTTCCTAGGTGGCGCCAGTAATAAAGAACCCACCTGCCAATACATGAGACACAAGAGACGTGGATTTGATCCCTGGTTCGGGAAGGTCCCCCAGAGAAATAAATGGCAACCCACTCCAGTATTCTTGCCTGGAGAATCCCATGGATAGAGGAGCTTCGCAGGCTACAGTCATGGGGTCGCAGAGAGTTGGACACACTGAAATAAATTAGCACACACGCAAATATCTTTTAATGACATTAAGGGTAGAATTAAGAAAATACAGAGTTTTATATTTATTCACATATGTACTATCTCTGATGCTGTTCATTTCTTAGATCTAGGTTTCTAACTGATTCTTTCAACCTGAAAAACATATTGTTTCTTGTTGTAGTAGAAGCACATTGTCCCTGTTTTAGTTTATCTGAAAAATGTTATTTCTCCTTCCTTTTTATGAAGGATATTTTCGTGAGATACAGAATTCTAAGATGAAATTTTGGGTTTTCTTATTTTTTGGTTTTTAGCACTGTAAAGATATTGTCTATCTTCTGGCTTTCATTGTTCTTATGAGAAGTTAGCTGTCAAAATTATTGTTGTTGTTGTTGTTGTTGTTGTTTTCTCCATTGAAAATAATGTTTCCTGTGGCTTATAATAGATGGCCTTTACTATGGTGTGGTAGGTTCCTTCTATGCCCATTTTTTGAAGAGTTTTAATCATAAATGGATACTGAATTTTGTCAAAGGCTTTTCCTGCATCTATTGAGATGATCATATGGTTTTTATCTTTCAGTTTGTTAATATGGTGTATCACATTTATTGATTTACATATATTGAAGAATCCTTGTATCCCTGGAATAAACCCAGCTTGATCATGGTGTATGAGCTTTGTGATGTGTTGATGAATTCTGTTTGCTAAAATTTTGTTGAGGATTTTTGCATCTATATTCAGTGATACTGGCCCTAGTTTTCTTTTTTTGTGTTGTCTTTGTCTGGTTTTGGTATCAGATGTTATTTCCACCATTTTAACTTCCCGCTCACTGATTCATTGTTTCGTATGTAATTGAAATTTTATCTGGTCATTTGCGATCGTCTTTGACTTTGCTTTTCAACAGTTTGCCTCTTATTCTGGCTCAGAGGTTAAAGCGTCTGCCTGCAGTGCGGGAGACCTGGGTTCAATCCCTGGATCGGTAAGATCCCTGAACTTCCCTGGAGAAGGAAAGGACAACCCACTCAAGTATTCTTGCCTGCAGAATCCCATGGATGGAGGAGCCTGGTGGGCTACAGTCCATGGTTTCGCAAAGAGTCGGACATGACTGAGCGACTTAACTTCCAACAGTTTGGCTGTGATCTGTGGGTCAACTTTTTCATCATATTTGGGAAATAGTCTGCCATTATTTGTTTAACATACTATTTCAAATATTTTTTCTACTTCATTTTCTGTCTCTTCTCCTTCTGCAACTTCAGTAATGTTTGTTAGGCAGCTTAACATTGCTTCTGTTGTTGTTGTTGTTCGGTTGCTAAGTCGTGTCTAACTTTGCAACCCCATGGTCTGCAGCACGCCAGGCTTCCCTGTCCTTCACTATCTCCCTGAGTTTGCTCAAACTCATGTCCACTGAGTCGGTGATGCCATCCAACCATTTCAACCTCTATTACCCCCTTCTCCTCCTGCCCTCAATTTTTCCCAGCATCAGGGTCCTTTCCAATGAGTCAGCTCTTGCACATCAGGTGGCCAAAGTATTGGAGCTTCAGTTTCAGCATCAGTCCTTCCAATGAATATTCAGGGTTAATTTCCTTTAGGATTGACTGGTTGGTTCTTCTTGGAGTCCAAGGGACTCTCAAGAGTCTTCTACAACACCACAATCCGAAAGCATGAATTCTTCACTGCTCAACCTTCTTTATGGTCCAACTCTCACATCCGTACATGACTATTCAAAAAACCATAGCCTTTGACTATATGGACCTTTGTAGGCAAACTGATGTCTCTGCTTTTTAATGTGCTGTCTAGGTTTGCTGTAGCTTTTCTTCCAAGGAAGAAGACTTTCTCACTGCAGAGGTAGCCCAGTCAGAACTTAGTGTAGAGAGTGCCTGTACAGAGGTGTGTTGTTGGAAATACCCAGAGCAGTGTTGTGGTGATTGACAGGAGAGGGATGGCTAGGGATTATGGCAGTGGTGATGGAATATTTTCATACAAGAGGACTAATTAAGTAAATAATTGTATTAAGGAAATGGTAGCCAAGTTTCTTCTCTGTTACAGAATGGAGTTACATATATAGAAAGGTAAAAACTTGAACCCTGTTGGTTTGGGGTTTGAACTGGAGATACTAGTGTAAACTCATGATTTTCAATATGTTTACCTAGATACATAATGCATATGTACATACATGCATGCATATAGTCTGAGGAGCAGTAATAATCCAATTCTATCAGCTTTGAAAAACAACTAAAAGATATTAATATCAGATCTCCTTGAAGAAATGGCTGATTCCATAACTGAGCCAGAAATTGGACAATATAGCAATTATTTAGACATGGAATGACTGGTACCTAAACTGGCTACTGGAGAAAGGAAGGAAAGATTTCATATTTCCCTATTCTATCTTCTAAATCAAAGACTTGTTCTCCTTCAAGTTTTGGTAAATGAGTCATGCCAAAATTTGAGTAATTCGTATTGATTTTCTCTCTTGTGCTTTTATTCTCTTAAAAATCTATCTTCCCTTCCCTAATTTTCCTCACACCATAACACCCCTTTCCTTCCTCTGCTCCCCAGCATTTCGTAAAGGCCCCTTACAGAACCCCTGTCTCACAGACATTAAACTCTTCTCATCTTCAGCCTTTTCTAAGAGTGGGAAGGACAGCCCATCTCTCTTCTAAAATGTTTCCCAGATAATTTGAATTGTGTATCATGCTGTGAATCATTGCCTCAATTTGGCATCTTTTCTGAGAATGCTGCTCTCTAGGCCATTTTTTCTGTCACATCTGGCAAACCACACAGACTGTAGGACCAGCATTTCCCGTCCTCATTCCAACACCTCAAACTTTTTTTTTTTAAGCTCACAGTTTTTTGTTTTTTTTTTAATTAAACCAACATCTCAAACTTTTAACTATAATTTTCTCTGCAGCAAACCTCCTCTATGTGAATCTCAGTGTATCTGGTCTTACAGCCCATTCTTCCTTTTCCTTGTTTTCTATCATTGTCTCAGAACTTGACATCCACTCAAAGTCGCTTCCCCGCCACATCTCCTGACCCCATTCTGTGTGATTCCAGTATCCGTGTGGTTGATCTCTCTGCTGCCATAGCTAAGAAGATTTGTCTTCCACAGTTCACTCCAGTTTTCTTTAGCCATACCATCCATGGCCACGTCCAGAGCTTGTTCTCCCCTCCTGCATTTCCATCACAGAAATCTCTGACTGGTACCCCATTTATACTCCACTTCTTTCCCCTGAGTCTAGTCATGTTTTCATTTCTCACATAGACTATACCAAAAGTTTTATTTGCTTTTCTTGTTGTTTTGTTTTGTCTTTGTTTTAGCTTAAAGAGACATCTAAATCCTTCACGTCTCCCCCTTTTTTGCCAGTCTTTCAGTCCCCTCTTTGTCTTCCTTGTTTGCCCGTGTACACTCTAGACCAAATGGTTGACCTAAACTCTTCTTTTATCAGTATACAGATTTCCCTTGACCTCTAGTGTGAAGCACCCTCCACGTAGAATCCTAATCCTGATCAAGCTCTCAGGCTGCTTTCTCTGCGTTTATATCTATGCCCCTGAGCCCCAAAGCAAATTTATGATTTCTAATTCTGTTAGGCTGTCAACATGGCGGGACAATGTTATTGTTGTTCTTGGTCATTTTACCTTGAATTCCCTCAGTACTGGCTCTCAATCACTATTTTTCTCTTCAGTACCCATTTCTTTCACTCACAGGATTGGATTTACCTCATCCTTCACAGGCAAAATTGAAAGTAGAGCACATACTTTCTCAACCCTGTCTCTCTCAACTCCACCACCCTAAAGTCAGTCAGCCAATAAGCAAAAACCTGCAGGGTTATTGATCCATCTGTTCTCTTGAACGATCTTTCCAGATGTTTCATAGACACCTCAAGCTACATTTAATCGCTGCCCCACCACCACCTTCTCTCTTGCTTATCCACCCAAGTTCTGCCATTCATTCTCAAGTCATTCCTCTCTCTCACTTTTCACATTCAGACACTTATCAAATTCTACCAATTTTAAATCCTAAATATATTTTAAAAGTTGCCTCCTTCCCATTTCTACCACTTCTCTATTTCAGACTCTCATCATCTCTCAGAGCTGTTTCAACCACCTTCGCACTCATCCAGTCCGTTCTCTAAACTGTGCCAGGGTAATTTTTCATAAATTCAAGTTGGAGCATGTCATTTTTCTCCTTCGAGCCCTTTAATGACTCCGTCTTGCTGACAAGATAAAGTTCAAGCGCCATGACATGAAAAACCAAACCTTTCAGGACCTTGCCCTTCGCATCTGCCTTGCTTCACCCTCCACTTGTGCATAACCGATACCCAAACTTGATGCTATAACAGTACCAAACTTTTTAAGTTGCCCAAAATATATTATGAAGTTTTGATATTGAGTATATTCGCTAATACCATTTCCTTCTAATACTATATCTTTCCATCCTACTGTCCTTCCTTGTGTGTGTGTGTTAGTCACTCAGTCGTGTCCAACTCTTTGAGACCCCATGGACTATAGCCTGCCAGGCTCCTCTGCTCATGGAATTCTCCAGGCAAGAATACTGGAGTGGGTTGCCATTCCCTTCTCCAGGGGATCTTCCCGACCCAGTTATTGAACCCGGGTCTCCTGCATTGCAGGTGGATTCTTTACTATCTGAGTACCAGGGAAGTCCTTCCTCATCCCCTGCTTATCCACCAAGATTTAGTTTGAATGCTTCAGGAATTTCTCTTCAGTTATGCAGATAGAGTTAAATGCCCTGCCTTTGTGCCCCCATAAACACCATGCTGTGAAAAGTTCCTAGAGAGATAGGAATACCAGACCACCTTACCTGTCTCCAGGTTTCTCTTCAAGAAGCAACAGTTAGAATCTTGTATGGAGCAATTGATTTGTTCAAGATCAAGAAAGGAGTGCGACAGGGCTGTCTGCTGTCACCCCGTGTGTTTAATCTAGACGCTGAGCACATCATGAGAAATACCAAGCTGGATGAGTTACAAGCTAGAAGCAAGATAGGTGGATAGAAACATCAGCAACTTCAAATATGCAGATGATATCACTCTAATAGCAGAAAGCGAAGAGGAACAACCTCTTGATGAGGGTGAAGGAGGAGAGTGAAAGAACCTGCTTGAGACTAAATATTAAAAAAAAACTAAGATCATAGCATCCAGCCCCATTACTGCATGGCAAATAGAAGGAGAAAAGGTGGAAGCAGTGACAGATTTCTTCTTCTTGAGATCCAAAATCACTGCAGATGGTGACTGCAGCCATGAAATCAGAAGATAGTTGCTTCTTGGCAGGAAAGTGATGACAAACCTAGACAGTGTGTTGAAAAGCAGAGACATTACTCTGTCAACAAAGGTCCATATAGTCAAGGCTATGGTCTTCCCAGTGGTCACATACAGCTGTGAAAGCTGGATCATAAAGAAGGCAGAATGCCAAAGAATTGATGCCTTCGAACTATGGTCCTAGAGAAGTCTCCTGAAAGTCTCTTGGACAGCAAGGAGATCAAACCAGTCAATCTTCAGGGAGATCAACCGTGAATATTCACTGGAAGGACTGATGCTGAAGCTGAAGCTCCAGTATTTTGGTCATCTGATGCAAACAAATGACTCATTGGAAAAGTCCCTGATGATTGGAAAGACTGAAGGCAGAAGGAGAAGAGGGCGTTAGAGGATGAGATGCCTAGCTGACATCACTGATGCAATGAGCATGAACTTGGGCAAACTCCGGAAGACGGTGAGGGACAGGGAGGCCTGGCATGCTGCCATCAGTAGGGTCACATGAGGTCACGCGACTGGGCGACTGAGCAGCAGCAACCAACACCATGCATATTCCTGAATCAGAGCATGTATCATGTCATATTAAAAATTATCTGTTTCACATTTCCCCATTGGTCCAGTAGTTAAGACTGCATACTTCCAATGCAGGGGGCATGAGTTTGATCTCTGGTTGGGAAAGTTGTGTGTGCCGCACAGCATGACCTCCCCCCAAAAAAGCGTGTCTTCATGTCTGTCTCCACCAATAAAATCACTTTGAGAACAGGAACCTGGTCTTGCTCTTGTTTGTACACCCAGTACCTAGCACACAACAAGCCCTCAGTAAATGTTTGTTTTCCACATTTGCCAGCCCCAGCCCCATTGTATGTATTTTGAAAAGCAGAGACATTACTCTGTCAACAAAGGTCCATATAGTCAAGGCTATGGTCTTCCCAGTGGTCACATACAGCTGTGAAAGCTGGATCATAAAAAGGCAGAATGCCAAAGAATTGATGCCTTCGAACTATGGTCCTAGAGAAGTCTCCTGAAAGTCTCTTGGACAGCAAGGAGATCAAACCAGTCAATCTTCAGGGAGATCAACCGTGAATATTCACTGGAAGGACTGATGCTGAAGCTGAAGCTCCAGTATTTTGGTCATCTGATGCAAACAAATGACTCATTGGAAAAGTCCCTGATGATTGGAAAGACTGAAGGCAGAAGGAGAAGAGGGCGTTAGAGGATGAGATGCCTAGCTGACATCACTGATGCAATGAGCATGAACTTGGGCAAACTCCGGAAGACGGTGAGGGACAGGGAGGCCTGGCATGCTGCCATCAGTAGGGTCACATGAGGTCACGCGACTGGGCGACTGAGCAGCAGCAACCAACACCATGCATATTCCTGAATCAGAGCATGTATCATGTCATATTAAAAATTATCTGTTTCGCATTTCCCCATTGGTCCAGTAGTTAAGACTGCATACTTCCAATGCAGGGGGCATGGGTTTGATCTCTGGTTGGGAAAGTTGTGTGTGCCGCACAGCATGACCTCCCCCCAAAAAAGCGTGTCTTCATGTCTGTCTCCACCAATAAAATCACTTTGAGAACAGGAACCTGGTCTTGCTCTTGTTTGTACACCCAGTACCTAGCACACAACAAGCCCTCAGTAAATGTTTGTTTTCCACATTTGCCAGCCCCAGCCCCATTGTATGTATGAGTATGTCCTAAGTAAATATCTGATGAATATATAAATGAATGACTTGGAAATTTACTGAAGAGGAATAAGGAAAGCAGAATTTGAAACAGCTGAGGTTTTTCATCATAATAACAAGGAGGATGGTGATACATTAAATGAGTATGGAAACAGAGAGGAACTAGTTTCAAGATAAAGATTATTTATTGCTTTAGCATGAGTTGGTTTTTGGAGAGGCAGGAAAAGAATCCCTTCACAGCTTTTGGACAGATTCTTGAACAGGTCAAGTTTTGGAGAGCATTGTGGGCTAGATGAATCTATGTATAAGTCATAATTGAAGGAAGATACTATGATGTGGCAAGGATTGCTCCAAAAGTACCAAGAGGGAAGAGAAAAAAGACAAGGACAGAATCATCAGAAATGTCTGCATTTCAGAGAGGGAAGTAGAAGTGTTCCCAATAAAAGAACTGAGCAACAGCCTCCTAAAACTAGAAAACCAATCAAGATGTATGTTGTGAACTCCAAGGGAAAAAAGTTCTAAGAAAGGAGTCAGTTGCTGTTATGTGGTCTTGTAACAAGCAAGATGGTTCAAAGAGAAAATGCCACTAGACTTGTTCTCTAAAATATAGCTTTAGTAGGTATGTCTATTAAAATTATTTTCTAGAAGCTTAACAAAGAAGGAGAGAGATTATAGTAATACAAAGGAGATTGTGAAAGTTATTGTTTTATAATTACAAATGTACATGCATTTTGTAAGAAACTGAAGTATTTAGAAAAATATAAATTATAGAAATTTTTTCCCGGTAACTCTATTTCTACTTCTCTGGTTTGTTATTTATCCATCTAGAACTTTAAAAATATTTTTGTATATTTTTTTGCAAAAATGAGATCAGAGTATACCTTCTCTTATTGCAAATTGCTTTTTTCTAACTGTACTATGTCATGAAGTTTATTCACAGTGATGTAGAGAACTACCTCATTCCTTTTTTCTCTTTTTTCATTTATTTTTTAATTGAGGTATAGTTGATTTACGATATTGTATTAGTTCAAGTGTGTGACATAGTGATTCAAAATTTTTATAGATTATGTTTCATTTAAAAGTGAAGTGAAGTGAAAGTCACTCAGTCGTGTCCAACTCTTTACGACCCCATGGACTATACAGTCTATGGAATTCTCCAGGCCAGAGGCCAGAATACTGGGATGGGTAGCCTTTCCCTTCTCCGGGGGATCTTCCCAACCCAGGGATCGAACCCAGGTCTCCTGCATTGCAGGCGAATTCTTTACCAGCTGAGCCACAAGGGAAGCCCAAGTTATTTGTAAAATAGTGATTACATTCCCACCAACTTTCTCCCATTTTGTGGGTTGTCTTTGTTTCTTCAGTGGTTTCTTTTGCTATACAAAAGCTTTTAAGTTTAATTGCTGTTGTTGTTTAGTCAACTAAGTCATGTCTGACTCTTTTGCAACCCCGTGGGCTGTAGCCCGTCAGGCTCCTCTGCCCGTGGGCAAGCGAGAATACTGGGAGTGGGTTGCCACTTCCTTCTCCAGAGATAAGTTTAATTAGGTCCCACTTTCTTATTTTTGTTTTTATTTTCTTTGCCTTAAGAGACAGATCCAAAAAAAATATTGCTACAGTTTATGTCAAAGATCATTCTGTCTGTTTTCTTCTAGCAGTTTTTGTATATAGGGTGAGAAATTTTTCTAATTCCATTGTCGTTTATGTAATTCTGTGGGGTAACTTCTTAAAAGTACAGTTGTAAGAGGGTAGGTGCACTTTTATCTTATAGTGATAAATCACTCACCAAAGGATTATCCCAATTTGCAGTTTCCCCAGTGTTATAATAAAATCCTCGTGCCCACACTTTCTCTGACACTGAGTATTATTATAACTTTCCCACTTCAGGGAACAGTTTTTGGATTTAGGTTTAGGTTTTGATTTTTAATGAAATGTCTGGTCTTATTTGTAATCCTGGGAAAGCACAGAGAAGTTTGTAAATGATAAAAAAAGGAGATGATTGGCAGGCCGTGGTCACAGAGGGCATGGGTCAAATGGTACCAAGAGTATGAGTGAAAGGTATGATTTTCTTTTGAGGGTTTTTTTTATAATTTTATTTTTATTTTTGGCTGTGCTGGGTCTTCATTGCTGCACAGGGTTTTCTCTAGTTGTGACAAGCAGGCACTACTCTCTAGTGGCGCACAGGTTTCTCATTGCTGTGGCTTCTCGTTGCAGAGCATAGGCTCAGGAGTTGTGGTGCTCGGGGTTAGCTGCCCCACGCCATGTGGAATCTTCCTGGATCAGGGATCAAACCTGTGTCTCCTGCATTGACAGGCAAATTCTTTACCACTGAACCACCAGGGAAGCCCCCTCTTCAGAGATGTTAATAGAAGAATAGTAGATGGGTAAATTTGGAAGTAAATGCAAATGAAAGAAGAAAATTTTTGTATAGTCATCTTTATTTCAGAGAAATTAGAATCCAGTTTCCTAGGATGGCATTTGGAATAAAGGTACAGACAAACCTCTGTGTAAAATGGAAGGGAGGATTCAGTATTGGGAATGATCAGCACTGGCTAGTATTGGGAGCGTGAGTGACCTGAGAATGTATGACTTGGGGGAGTCCAGTAGTCTTGGTGATGTTAACTTTTCTGTAAGAACAAGTAGAGATGTAGTTGTTGAATTTGCCAGGATTTGGGACTTCTGGATTGAGGTAAATTTATCTTACATTCACAATGATGTAGTTTTATTCTCCCTATCTTCCTGCCACATGAAAAGAAGTTTTATGAGCTAAGATACATGTCCATTGGCAGGTCAACAAGGAAAAGTGACCCTTGGGTTCTGGTAAAAAAAAATTTAAGCTCATAAATTTAATACACTGCTTTATGCCCATATAAAACCATACTGCTAACAGTTTTAGTTTCTTTGTACCACTCTGAACATAAAGCTATATAATGTATTGACTTTTATTAATAAATTATGGTGTATCACATTGATTGATTTGCAAATATCTAAGAATCCTTGCATCCCTGGAATAAAGCCCACTTGGTTATTATGTATGCTGTTTTCAATATATTGTTGGATTCTGATTGCTAGAATTTTGTGAGGATTTTTGTATCTGTGTTCATCAGTGATATTGGCCTGCAGTTTTCTTTTTTTGTGGCATCTTTGTCTGGTTTTGGTATCAGAGCGATGGTGGACTCAGAATGAGTTTGGGAGTTTACCTTCCTCTGCAATTTTCTGGAAGAGTTTGAGTAGGATAGGTGTTAACTCGTCTCTAAATTCTTGATAGAATTCACCTGTGAAGCCATCTGGTCCTGGGATTTTGTGTGTTGGAAGATTTTTTTATTACAGGTTCAATTTCTGTGCTTGTGAATTATCTGTTCAGATTTTCTATTTCTTCCTGGTTTGGTTTTGGAAGGTTATACTTTTTTAAGAATTTGTCCATTTCTTCCAAGTTGTCCGTTTTATTGGCATATAGTTGCTCATAGTAGCCTCATAAGCTTTTGTATTTCTGTGTTGTCTATTGTGATTTCCCCATTTTCATTTCTAATTTTATTGATCTGATTCTTCTCCCTTTGTCTCTTGATGAGTCTGGCTAACAGTTTGTCTATTTTGTTTATCTTCCCAAAGGACCAGCTTTTACTTCTGTTGATCTTTGCGATAGTCTCCTTTGCTTCTTTTTCACTCATTTC